>JAKTUB010000071.1:0-43474 GCA_030556465.1 Metschnikowia picachoensis
CTAAGCTCACAGTTCTGCTTTCTATCTATGTACAAGTGACGAGCAGTCGGTTGTTGAATCTTTGTCTCTAACGTATTTTTTTTCCACCACTTCTCGTTTTTTCTCACTTCTCGCAGTCCGTCTCAGCTCCACCTTTTTTCGCACGCTTGAATTTCAGAGCCGAACGGCGCCATTTAATTATTACTCACCGTACGATTTGCCAATTCAATTCGAACAAAAAAAAAAGCGAAAATCGCTTTTTCTTGTCTGTCTTTTTTTTGACTTTAACTGAAAAGTCTTCTTGTTATGCATAGGCACTGGTGAACGCGGGAGGGCTTCTGTATGAAGTTCTACATGAAGATCACATCCTTCGGGCAAAAGTGGAAAAGGACCCGAGGTTATGCATGTAAAGAGCACAATCTTGAAAATGAGTCATCAAGTCTTAAGTAGTATTTCGGAAGAGACAGCCTTTTTGATGTTTCAAAAAGATCTTCATATTCCACGTGTTATTTTTTTATCGTGGCTCAAACAACGCCAGTATTTCAAATTGGCATGTGGCATGTGGCATGGTGAACATTATTTGTAGTTCGAAATTCATTTTGTATATACTTAACACTGGTATAGTGATTATCACGTTTATTAACATAATTTTGATTACGATAAATTTATATAACAATTTTTTGAATAGTCACATTTTCCTTAAAAGATTAATGAACCGAGTGATTTTTGATGAGAACTAATCGCTGTGCACCGCCAAAAAGCTCATAATTTGTTTCGCGTATATTTGTTTGATTTTTTTATCAAGAACAGATCCAGAAACAGAATGACGTAGAGGGTATAAAACGACTATGCCCCTATCAATCGCTCTCGCCTCACTCTACCCTGTCTTCCTATTGATTCATTACAGAGACATGCCAAATTGAGGAAATCTGCTTGACTTGCTCAATAAACCAGGCCATTTCTTTTGCTATTAACAGGTGGTGATTTCTCAGAGAGGTCTATAAATATTCAGGCTCATTATTGAAACATTCATCGTTTCCACTTATCGAAAGCATGTGCCGCTCTCGCAACTCCGTAAGCAGCAATACCGCCCAAAGTCACGTACTGAATCCAGTTGAGCACTTTCGTCTGTCTCTTTTCACGCGCAACAGCTTCCGAGTACCTGATGTCTCCACGAAATGAAATCATCGAGTACATCGGCACCCAGGGGAATAGAACGTCATTAGCGTATTTTCCAAGGTAATAGTCGACTTTTTTTCGAAGTAAATAAAACGGGTCAGTCACCTTCGTCGACATTTCGTAATAGTTGTCGAGTGCTAGCTTGCAAATGGCGTCTATGTCGGACTTTCTAGCGCTGGTGTACCTAGCAAAAGCCGAGCTCAAATCGCCATCACTCTCTTCCAAAAGCTGGGTCAACACATTTACATCCTCAAAGCCGCAGTTCATTCCTTGTCCATAAAAGGGGACCATGGAGTGTGCAGCGTCGCCAAGAAGTATGGCTCTGTTGTTTGGACTGGCATATGGACTCACAGAAACTTGTATGAGCGAGCCACGGGGCTGGTGGTCAAACGCGTACTTCAAGCCTTCCTCCCCGATCAAGTTGTAAGCGTCTGGAAAGCTTTTTTTGAAAAAAGGCAAGAAACTCGTCAGCACTCGAGATGGAATCAATTGTTTTCCATGGACTAAAGAATGTCGACGTGAATGAGCCATCACCGTTCGCCAAGGCAATCAACATGTAGTCCTTGCGAGGCCAGATATGAAGGTGGTTCGGGTCCATGGAGAACCTTGCCTCGCTATCGGCTTTGGCCCCTTCAACTGGTGGAATGGAAAGCTCCATGTATTGCATGTCAATGTATTTTTGCGAGAAGTCCATCCGCATGCCCTTTTGCATCTGGTACCGAAATTGCGAGTGGGCTCCATCTGTGCCAATGATAAAGTCGAAGTCAAAATCCTTAGTTTCGCCATCTTTGGTGATGAATGTTAATACAGGTTTGGCCTCGCCGGCAATGTTTTGCACAGCAGTCAACTTATGCTCGAAAAGGACCTCGACATTCGTAGCATCCAACTCGTCCAATAGACACTTGTTGAGGAACAGCCGGTCGATGGACTTGATGCTCTCGCCAAAGAGCCCATATATCTGCAGCTCCTGTTTCGTCCCACTCGCGTCATGGATCATTCGACCCTTCATCGGTATCACATGCTGCAATATTCTTTCTGCCATTCTTGCATCCACTGCTTTCAACGCACGGATCCCGCGGTCGCTTACGGCCAAGTTGATCGATCTCAAACTTTTCTGGTCCTGGTCCAATCTTGGGTCCTTGCGCAACTCGAAAAGCTTGACATTATATCCCTTTGCAGAAAAGGCCAATGCGGTGAGGCATCCCACCAAGCCCGCTCCAACAACACCAATTGAATCTTTTGTCATTTTTATGTTTCTTTAAACGCTTGTATATATATTTGTGACTGGGGTCAAGAAATTTATGCTATACGACGGGCGAGCCGAATCACCTGATCTCGGCCATATTGCTCGCTAAGTGCCGCACGGGCAACTAGCTGCAATAAAAACAGTGCGCTCCATAACACTTGAGGCGTCGCATTTCCCATGTACCTGTGCTAATCACAAGGGCCATTGTCTCACCCGGCTATACATGGGAAACAGAGAACAATGGACAGGGCGCCAAAATTCTGGATCGAGAAGGATTCATGAAATTTTGTTCAGATTAAATGAGTTTGAGTTTTACCGGCTTTCGCTTGCCGTGCATTGGAGATGACTGTAGTGCCTTGTTTGTTGCCTGGGATGTAAGCGGCAGTTGTACTAATTTCGTTAATAGGAGACCAAGATGCATCGAACGATGTTCCAAAATGGCTTTTTAGCGCACTAGATGGAATCGAGTCGAGGGCCGCGTACACAAAAAGCCTTCTACACAATCAACAATAAGCAATTCCACTATTGTTCTTTTGATCTTTTGATGGGCAATGTGAACTTCGTCCTGCGGCTCGTGCACCACCGAGCCTTCTCTGCTGCTCCTCATGCAACAAGTTTTGTCTTTGCCTCCACTTTTTTACGCATTATCTCAATCTGCTCTTCTAGACTTTGGTTCTCTGCCGAAATGTCCCTGTTGGCCTTGATGGTGTTGCTCAAATTCTCTTGCATCGTGAGCTGGTTATACTTTTGTTGCAATGATTCTTTCAAACTTACCAACGCCTCCTTTTCATCTCTCGCAGCAGCAAGCTTGCTAGCATATTCGGCATTTTGGCTCGAGATTTCCTCGTGCGTCTTTTGAAGCTGCATGAATTTGCCTTGTAGGCTTTTTAACTTCAGACTGAGCTCGTTTTTTGTCTCCTGCAAATTTGATACCTCGTTGTCGTTTCCCGAAATCGAGCTAGCATTCATGAGACTATACTCATTCTCATACTTGATGAGCGGAATTTCCACCTCCGAACTTTTCCTGATGGTCTCGTTTGAGACACCTGAGATGAATTTTTCGGTATAGAGATACTCATTCAAATCATCATCAGCAAGCCCAAGAATATCATTCTTTTTCTCGACAAAAAGTGAGCAAATAAGACGGATGAGACTATCTAGTCCCTCAAACAACACAAGGTCAAGAATGCGTAGACATGCTTCTCCGCCCAGATTGTCAAGAATTCTTTCAAATAGCGTGTCAAATAAGCCAGATACACTGATGCCCTGCTTTGTCACGTGCACGAAAGTCTCGCTAGCGAAGTCCTCGATGGCTCTACTGCCTTTATAAGAAAACTCGCTTTTGGAACAATGACAAAATAACTCGGTGAGCTTGAGTAAAATGGTGAGCACCTCTGGTTTGACGATCCTATTGATTTGAGACAAAACATTGGCCAAGCTTTTGACCAATCTGGGACTTAAAATTCCAAGTGCTTGAGTGTTGGCAGTTCTGGATCCACTCAAACAGTATTCGTAGACTTGAATCAACTCATGCTGATGCGAAGGATCTGGACCTGGATTTGCACCACCTCCTTCGAAATCTGCAAGTTTTGCCTTTTTCGCCAAACTTTCATACGTGTGGGTTTCCATCTCGAGTTGTATATTGAGAACACGAAAATACACCGCACGGCGCAAGTTTGCGGGTATCCCTAATAGCAATTGTTGCTCAATCCTTTGCGGAAAACCAGTTTCCGTATATGTATCTATACTCTCAAGCACAAATTTTGCCCAAAATTCATCATATTGAGGCAGAGCTTGCGATAGCTTTGCATAGAGGTCCACCTCTCGGCTTAAGTACACTTCAGCCGGAGCTGGAAACGGTGTGCATTTGTTCAATTCAGTTTGGCGATTTATCAAGATTGTGGCTGTGGGAGTATTCATAGTGTACACTGGTCTGAATCTAGGCTTTTCCTCGTTTGAAGGCACTGGTGGTGGCAGATTGGTTGGTGAGATATTTGGATCTGTACTCGAGGCTGCGCCAAGTGAGGATTTAAAAGTCGACATTTAGGTTAGAAGAATAAAAAAATAGAAGTTTCAATGAGAAAGTTATTAGGTGTAAGAGCGTGTTCAAAGTCCCTGTTTTCTATGACGCATATATTAATGTGACCCTACCTCAGTTACCCAATGTGGAGGCGTGCTCGGACGCGCACGCACGGAGTCTGAGTCTGGGTGGATTGCGATGAGAAGTATGATTGTATGAGCTTCCAGCATGATGTGGCCAAAAGTCTACGAACGGCAACAATTGCCTTGATTCCTGTACAACAGGTATTGTCACTAGATAATTTGCACCATTCGAGGTGCTTTTCACTTTTGCGTGTGTCTTCTGAGACCGGGCAATCTTTTGGCAACGTGCTCGACTTTCCGCTTTTTCAGAATGTTGGCAGGCGAATCTTGTTGTTTTCTCCCGGGGCTGTGTTTTTGCGGGTCAGCATCTGGGATGTTAACAACCTCGAACACATCAGGGCTATCCAGGATTGTCGCCTTATGAAATCTCTCAAGATCGGATGCCCTCCTCGTAGTTACAGCCAGTTTTGAAGTTTTTGTGTTCTCGTTATCCCCAAGAGCATGCTGGCCACCAACGCTTGGACCTCTTGCCTTGTCGTGTGGGTGTCCTGTCTCACTGACTCTTGTCGTAGATGAGTTCAGCGCGTGAATGGGACCCGGTTCGTGCACTGATGTCTTGGTTCCCAGGGAGCGATGTGCCAATTTGTGTTTTCTCTCCTCCCTTGGAGAGCTGAATACAAGAGATACCTCAGAGACTAGCTCCAAGTCATTATCAGCAATCTCCAAACTAGTACTGACATTTGCGCTGAGCAGTTTCGCGTCACGGCGCGTATGGCGATTTTGGTCTTCACTGCGAACGACCTGGCTGGCTTCCGTTTGCAACAAGAAATGCCTCGTGGCTTCTGGTGTGCTTTCGTTCCTGGCGCCTTGACTGTCGGGTCTCGAAATACGCAATTCTCCAACGCTTTTGTTGAGCTCACGATTGGTGTCACTTGAGTACTGCATGGTCTCTTCGACATCTCGAGAGCTGTCATCCCCATCCTTTATAACGAATGGCTCTTCCATGGGCTCGATGTGGGTTTCCGATGCCGCCTTCATGTTTTTCTCGAGCCGCTTGAACGAATCTGACCCCATGAGTGTTTCAGTCAGATTGTAAAGCTCTACCCACTCATACAATTTTTTGCATGTAGCGTCACTCAAACGTTGAGAATGATTCACAAACACGCCGTTTAGAAAGTCGGCTGTATGTTTTTTCAACTTGAACTCAAGAAGCAATCTTCTCAATTGCGGGTGTTGAATTTGCAAATTTCTTGTTTCGATTCTTCTAGAAGATCTTAGAACCTGAGGCGCTGCCTTATCAATGATTCTCGGATCAAGAGTCTTATGAGGCGTCGGTGGGCGTATCGGCCCAACCTGTTGACTACTACCCGTTGTGTTAGGGGAGGCCCTACTTTGTGAATTGCTTTCTTTGCCGTCTTGCAAAACCTTGGAAGATCCTAAATGAACGTCTGTGTGAACTTGGAGCTGAGATTCATCATTCGGCTTGTTTTTCTGAGTCATGGGTGTATTGGATTGCGCGTGAGCCTTCTTCTCTAGAAATGCGGAAAGCCCATGTTTATTCCTTAGAATTTCAAGTATTTCCGTTTTTCTTTTCTCGAGGGAGGCATGTTTCATCTTATGCTCTGGTTGTTGTTCAATTAAATCTCTGTCGGTGTCGTTGCCGCGCTGCTCTGTTTCAGAAGCCCCTAATATGCCACCCACACTTCCCGAACTAGTTGAATCCTCAGTATTAGCTGATGTTTTGATATCTTCGGTAAGAATTGTAGTACTTCTGTCAGATGTTGGCTCAATTGGTCTTTCTTCATCCTCATCTTTCTTGGCATTGGAAAACAGGTAAGATATGAGCTCAATCT
The DNA here is from genome assembly GCA_030556465.1 of Metschnikowia picachoensis. Classification (NCBI taxonomy): domain Eukaryota; kingdom Fungi; phylum Ascomycota; class Pichiomycetes; order Serinales; family Metschnikowiaceae; genus Metschnikowia; species Metschnikowia picachoensis. The sequence continues at coordinate 6,361 of JAKTUB010000071.1, forward strand.
CGTCATCGGAGGGGCCTTCCTCGGTACTTGTGGGTTGTTTTGATGGATCTTCTGGTGGCTGTTTAGCGTGTAGGTCCAAAAGAAAATCAATACATGTCCGGCGCATATTGTTTCTCTCAGTCCCTTTGAAGACTTGCGACTTGGACTTACCATGAGTCTTCCATATCAGCTCACATAATGCTGGTGCCTCTAGCCATTTCTGGATGTTGTAGATGACATGTATGCCGCAATCGTTAAAGTTGCGTTGCTTCGCGACTCGCGCCGTTCGAAGCCGGATAAGCTCTGTGGGTATGTCGACATCATGCTTATCCTTACAATACTCCTTGATGACCTGCTTCAATGGAGGCCCCAACGTGGAATGAGCTTGTTTCAAGGAGTCAATAACTAAAATTTCAACGAACGGTTTAGAGCTTGGCTGATTGCCCACTTCATTCCCATCCTCTGCGCCTTCATTCTTCGCATTCTTTGAGTATTTAAGCAATGCAGGTAAGTTTTTTATAATGACACAGTACCAATGGAGATGCTCGTTGATTGGGATGATGACCGAGCTAAAACTCATGAGATCGACTTTTGCTAGCCAGCGTCGAATATTATCGTAGTATGGTGGCGTCTGCTGCTGCTCGGTTTTTGAAAAAAGCTTCGTGAAGAAGAAAGAGTTGAATGCAAAAACTTCGCTTTTTTGTATCAGCCGTAGCTCTGACACGGCCTTGTTCATCTCGTAGGCGATGAAAAAGTCTATGATTGTGTCGTTGATCCAGTCATTATTGTACAACGTCTTGAAATCGTTGAATGTGATGATGAATTTCTTATCGCCGTCCAATGCATACTTCAATGGAGGCTCAAAAGGTGCCGGCATCTCGGGCACAATTTGCGGTGTCTCTTCCAGGACAAAATCCTCGTCGTTTGACATGGTGACATCTCGATCGGTCAGAGGGCTGGTATCATTGATTAAGGAAGTGAGAATGTCATCCGTATCCTGTCGTGTATTAGACCGCGTCCTACGGTCTGAGGGCCTCTTCTTCATGGGTTTTAGGACTGACGGTAGCCCGCCACTAAAAACGTCATCAGAAACTCTTATGTGGGCCCCTGAATTATCTTCTGGATCTGATTCCGACAGCTCGACGGGTCGGATGACCGTAAGCGGGTCTCGCTGCGAACTTTCGCGTCTTCGTAGCTGGTGTTGATGCACTTGTTGAAGTCGGCTGAACTCGCACAATTCTAGCGTGTCAAGAATCCAAGATCCAGTATTTTTCACTAGGAGGTTGTATATAGATTCGCCGCCCTGAGTAAATGAGATAGAAATGTAACCAAAGTTCTTCGGCAAAACAAAAACAGCGCCGACATTATCATTCCCGAAATATGCAGCCAGCACACTTTTTCTCGGTAGCACCATTTTGTCAATCAATGCGTTTCCCATACGAAAATACATGTAGTTTCTTTCTGGAGAAACACAAAGTTGGAGCCGAGCCGTTGTCTCCAGCGTGATCACAGTGTTGTTATAGTCAACCTGGTCCACATTCACAACCAAAGAGGGCTCCTCATCTAGCCCCGAACCTAGAACTTCAATGTTGAGGAAAAGACACAGTTTGATTGAGCTCTGAGGTTCTTTATACTCGATACTCAACGGTTTCACAACGAGAAGCGTGCCACGGTTTATTGTGGTTTCTGTAGGGATGGTGATTTTCTGCACGGGCTGGATTAGTAGATTCTGCGGCACCACGCCTCCAGGCCGCCTGAGCGATGAAAATTTCTTGCGCACAGACATCTAGGTAGGTACTCAATGGCATGCGATGGCTCGCGGCAAGAAACTGTGCTTACTGTAATTCTTGGGTATCGTGATTCGTGAACGTGCCTGGTCACAATTCTGACGTGAGTCGATCCTGCACGCGCCATGGAATGGCCTTGGAATCGGCGTAACCCGCCCACAGGATGGAAAGACGCGTTTTTTAAAGATTATGATAAAGTATTTTGAATGATGTTGTTTGGATTGTACTAAAGTATACCTAAACGAAATTTTGTATTCAAACAGCAATTTTGTTGTGGATTTAAGGGCATCAATTATGTGCACGTCTTTAATTCATGTAAAACTAGGCAGCACAATTATGGACAGCAAACATAGACTTACCAAATCAGAAGGTTCAGGAGTATCAGAAAGTTTCAAACGATAGATGAGTACCATATACGATCTATGGGCCAAATCACACTGGAAGCGGTGATGATATACTCAATCAACGCATGGCCAGTCATGAGCTCACGTGACCTTTGAGACCTTAGCCCTAACGGCTCCATCTGCGTAGAATCCATAAGGGCGAGCACGTAACTGCCTATTCACTGAATCGATCTGTCTACAAAATATGAATAAAGTCAGGTCTTTTACAAGACTAACAGCACCTCTCGCGGCATTTACCTTCGGGTTTATGGCGTTTCCGCCGGAATGGCGCAAGGGCCAATGGCTGCATCGCCAGCTATCGTATATGAACGAGGATATCGTGAAACAAATCGAGAACAGCGAGATTTACAAGACGCTTGAAGCTGATTTAGATGTTGAGAAAACCCGCTCGAGTGAAACTTTCCCTGCACAACACAGAAATAACCATGTTGGACTGGGTCTCCTATTTGGGCAAGGTCTCATGGAAGTAGACCCAATTATATTCACCAATAGCAAGACAGGTGAGCTCACAGCATTCTACCATCTAGGCAAAAACCTCATAAGCGCAGATCAGCAAATACACAATGGCGTGACGGCCACGATTCTTGATGAAGGTCTTTGTCTATGTGGATTCGCTCTATTGCCTTCCAAGCGTGGTGTGACAGCAAGTTTATCAATTGATTTCCACAATCAGGCCCCACCAGAAAGCACCGTTGTGCTCCGAGCAAAGGTTTTACAAGCAAAGGGCCGTAAAGTTGTCATTGACGGCACGCTCTCAACTATGGATTTTGACACGGGCAAAAGTGTGGAGATCGCGAGTGCGAAGTGCGTCTTGGTGGAACCTCGGTGGTTTAAGTATTTCAGGTGGTTACCCTTGTGAGTCTTGAAATAGACACAGAACAAAAAAAGACGTACACACCAGTTTTTTCACTGACCACATGGTATTTATTGATGCGTATGATCCTTCACAGACACGTTTAAAGAATGATATTTGTTTGTGAAGAATCCTTAATGTTTCCAGACCGAGCCACTGCCACATGGAGCAGCAGTGAACCTGCATACACAGAACTCTAATAATAGATAGAGACGAATAGATCATCCGGGTTTTCCCAGCTCAACCTTGACAATTTTTGCGTTTATGCATCACAGGACGTGTTGTTTCTATTTTGGGCCTATTTCTTATCTCGGGCGTGTGATTTTGGGACCGCCCAGCGTCATGATGTCATTCAGTGTGTGTGTCGACTGGAATCTGAAGGTGGGAATTCCGCGCGTGGTTGCTACTACTGCTGCGCCAATGGCGAGAATAGATTGTTGTTGGGCTGATGCAAACCCATGCATGCAAACCTCCGTGGCCGGTTTCAGCCCAAAATATCGAGCGATATCCCACCCCGAAATCGGCAATTAGATAATAAAGCAAAATGCTTGTAGCAACCTCATTCACTGAGTGTGAAAATGAATAAAGCACTCAAAGTAGTCGATAGTAAGTCTTATGTCTTACCCGCTCTAAGAGAACTCTAGAGACTTCATTCAAGTTATTAGAAGCCAGTTGTTCCCCACCCCAATTGAGTTGTTGATGGAAGGAACGTGTCGGAATTCCATGGTCGGTTCTCCGCAGATTCTGCGACCGCAATAAACACTGGCCGCACCAGGGCAAATCGCCGACGCAACATGACTGTGCCTGCACAATGGCTGCACACAAGCCACGGTTACCTCTCTTACACGCGTGCTTGGGCTGGTACAACTACAACTAATAGCAAGCTTCAGTGTGGGGGCCGTGGGAAAGCTAATATTCCGCAGCCGTAATGAAAAGGTATATATAGGGTTGAGTAATTCCTCGATTCTGGGGTTTTCTGTATCACAATCATACAATATAACTAAAACATGTCTGACACTGGAAGAAAATCTGCTACTGACAAAGTTGAATCGGCCGTTAAGCCAGACTCTCAAAAGGGAACCGGCGAGTACGTTAAGGACAAAGTCACTGACAACGTTGACAACGCCGTAGGCGACAACACCAGAAGCGGCGACAAGTCTTACTTGCAACAGGCCTCTGATGCTGTTTTCGGCGAGAAGAAGTAGACTTCCTCCGCGATTATTAGCAATGGCAACTGCTGAGCAGATTGTCTCGCGATCCTAAATAGGTAGCATTATTAAATAAAACATATTGATTAAAACAAATTGAAGAGCTAATTGTACAACTACAGAATGTAAAAATCTAACAGTAGTGTGAGCAGAGCACTTAGATCTGTTTGAAATCTGAGGAAAAACTGCGTACTTTGTTGATAAACTGAGCCACACAGATCGATGCAACCATGCTTGTATTAGCCTACGGTTCATGAAAAGAAATAAAAAGAACACCATAATGACGAAATTAGCTCAAACGTTCGCAGAATGCTCAACTGACCGTTTAAATCATTCTGGATCATGCCAATCAAAATTGTAAAGCTTGGCCCTTCTGCTTTTTGTCGCCCCCTAGCTCGAAATGCTTGCACCGCTTGAGTGCCAATTGCGCTTTGGTCTTGCATTCAACACACTCCAACTTAATCACAATTTTTTTCGTCGTCTTTGCCTTCTTACGGAAAATTTGCTTTGTCTGTCCGCCGTATCCGGTCTGTTTGCGATCGTATCTTCTCTTGCCTAAGGCGGTAGGAGACGGCTTTCCGGCTTTGTATTGAGTCACCTTATGCTGTGTATGCTTGCGGCAATTTTTGCCTTTACAAAAAGTCCTCTTGGTCTTAGGAATATTCACCATGGTCAAATTCCGGTCATGTGTAAATCTAAAAAGTTGTAGATCCATGTATGTTTTATATGGCGATCTGAAAGAGGGGATTTTCAAACAATTACCGCAAACGATTGATAAAATGTGTTACAGGAAAGCGGAGCGTAGCACATACCATGTATGCATCAGTCTAGATCACTCGTATGACACACAAGGGTATTCGTGGTCGGCCAGGCCGAATTTGCTCGAGAAGTCAATATAGTTGTTTTCTTTGTCAAAAACAAATCAGAGAGTATTGCAAAATATGCAAATAATCCACAATCTCTTTAGGTAACTGGACCTATTTATCAGCAATACATGATCGGCTATACGGAAGAAGTGCGGTAAGTGGGACCTGTGGGACCCTGCAATCGTACATGTCACATGTGCTCTCAGATGTACTTGCGTGTTACCCATTTATTTGAAATTATTAGAAAAACATAAACGGCAGCCCAATAAGTCAGATGGGACTTTAGGCGAAATTTTTGAGAGACCAAAAAAAGCTAACTCATCCAAGTTGGAAATCACGATTCATTGCCGATTGGAAACTAGCCATGTGGACTGCGAGACCATCATCTTGTATTACATACATCATCACTTTTGATTCTCAGAAAACATTCATAAATCGGGATATTTTCTATTTCGATTATTATAAGTTTTCCGATACAGATCTGGCAAAACATGAAGTACCGGAATTTGACGTTGAGCCAGCGCAACTTGATCATATAGCCGTCATGAAGACGGCGCTCAACATCACTTTTTCTTAGAAATGTATACATTTTCTAAATAGGCCCATAATTATGGCAATTCTGCTCAACCGTTTAATCGATCGTGCAACAACCGATCTATACTCAACCGGAGATTAACTCCCGGTGGAAAGACAGGAATTGAGCTTAAAATATCAGCATTCAAACACTGATGATTTTAACCACGCAAATCTAGTTTCCCCGATCTCAATCAAATCCATCGAGCAAAAAGCAAAAAGCAAAAAAGAAAAAAAACACAAAGCACAAATGTAAATTATAATTTTTTCGACGCGGAATTCCCAGTGGAGGCAATAGATCGATTAGTCGCACGTTTTCTCCATACTTCACGCGACGCGTCTTCCCAAATCTCACCATCTCATTTTTCACCCGATACACCCCCCATTCATTTTCATACAATAAGAAATTATTCGAGATGTCCGTAAACCCAAACACAGCAGAACAGGCATATCTTGACTTGTGCAAGCGGATCATCGATGAGGGGGAATTTAGACCAGACAGAACTGGCACGGGCACGCGGTCGCTTTTTGCTCCCCCACAATTGAGGTTCGATCTTTCAGACGAGACGTTCCCCTTGCTCACGACCAAAAAAGTCTTCTCCAAAGCCATTATTCACGAGCTTCTTTGGTTTGTCGAAGGAAACACCGACGCAAACGTGTTGTCGGAAAAAGGCGTGAAGATTTGGGAGGGCAATGGCTCCAGAGAGTATTTGGACAAATTGGGGCTTACGGACCGCCGCGTAGGTGACTTGGGCCCCGTTTACGGATTCCAATGGCGCCATTTTGGCGCTGAGTATAAAACGTGTGATGACGACTACAGCGGTCAAGGTTATGATCAGTTGCAGGACGTTATCAATAAATTGAAGACAAACCCATACGACCGAAGGATCATCATGAGTGCATGGAACCCGCCCGACTTTGCCAAAATGGCGTTGCCGCCCTGCCACGTATTCTGCCAGTTCTATGTGAGTTTCCCTAGTGGTAGTCCGGCGGCAAATCTGGACAAACTGGCGAAAACAACCCAGAAACCGAAATTATCGTGTCTTCTCTACCAGAGGTCATGTGACATGGGTTTGGGCGTTCCATTCAACATTGCTTCGTACGCACTTTTGACACGAATGATCGCGCATGTGGTGGATATGGACTGCGGGGAGTTTATTCATACTTTAGGTGATGCACATGTGTACTTAGACCACATTGACGCGCTAGAGACACAGATCCAAAGACAGCCCATGGAGTTTCCTAAGTTGAAGATCAAGGAGTCTCGCAAAGCCGAGATTAAAAGTATAGAAGACTTCAAATTCGAGGATTTCGAGATTATCGGGTACCAGAGCCATGGACCCATCAAAATGAAAATGAGTGTTTGAATAGACGACATATATCAGTGACATTTCCGAGACTATACAATTGTATCTGATCACTTTGGAGCTGCTCTCATAAAGTTGCGGCTCTGCTCTAGTAGGATCGACGTGTCGACAAAATCGAATGTATGATCCAACTCTTTTTTCTTGTCTGCCTTATTTGCCTTGATAGTTCTAGTGTTCAGATCACTGGAAATAGGCGCGAGCGCCTTTCTCTTTTGCGCGGGTTCTTGCTTCACAACAATGTCTAATTTTGGGTCGCCTCTTTCTCTCTTTACCCGGATACCCAGATTCTCGTCGAAAGCTTCCCTTTTGACTGAAGCGCGTGATGGCTTATGTTTGACCAGAAGCGACTTGCTTAGTGAATCATGCAATCTCTGAGAGTTTCGACCAAAACGTGGCGGCTTGACGAAAAAAGTGATGTCATCAAAATCATCACCGCATCGATTCTTTGCAACGTTGTTCGTGAAATTGTTAAATGAACCAGGACGGTGTTTATGAGGAAGATCAGCACCAGGTTCATCCTTCACCTTGACATCGTAACCCTTGTCTTTTGCAGCAGCCAGAAAATCATTATTTGCTATTCCTTCGTGATCACTGACCTCTCGATCGTTTGCTTCAATCGTATTTGTACCGCTTGTGGGCTTATCTGAATCTTCATATAAGAATCGCCGCGGAGATCCCGTTGAGGCACTAGCAGCGATAGCTAGAGGTGCTCGTGTTGATGCGTGATCGAGATTTTGATGTAAGTATTGTTTTTCTAATATTAGGCGTCGAGAATTAGCTGGACCGGTTACGGAAGACTCTATTCTTGGAGTGCTTTGAGGGGCCCTCTCATGACGTATACCCTTTAATTCACTTATTGTATGTGAGAGACCCTTTGTCACCGCCATCTCTATTTCCGCAACGTGCTTATCAAAATCGATCGTTTTTTTGTGCGCCGAATCTACCGCATCCTGAAGACGTTCATTTTCCTCCTTCAAAACGTCAATTTGATCTTCGTGTTCTCTAATTACTCGCGTGAGTTGTCTAATGGTGTGATATAACTCGGCATTTTCTGTCTCTAGCTCGTGCTTTTTGATTTCACACAGCTTAGAGCAGCCAGGTATAATCTCCTCGATCGAATCGGAGTGGGCTCGAAGTGGCGATGAATCGGTAGATGCAATTTTTGATTCAAAAGTCTGTGTTTTTTGCGTGGTGTCTTTGTGCTGAGACTGGGATGTCCCCTTTATCTTTTTGCCAAATCCGTGAGGCGCAGCAGCTAGTTTTACCATATATAAAACCAGCTAGATGTTCAAAACGTTACTGAATGCACTCAAATTATGCCTTTTTTTAGAAGACCGATACTCAAGATTTAACGGTGGAGCAAAACACCAACAAGAAGAGTGCATATATGGACTATGTGCAGAATGCGAAGAACCGACCAGGATTATATGCCATCTACATGCGAACGATAAACTCAACTCGGCTTTCTGCTTGAATAAACAGTACTCAGACAAGGCTATTGATACACAATAAAAAAACTCCACCTCTCGCATCTCATCTTTTGTCTACTTTTGCGAATTTGACGTCATGAAAAAATCTCTCCAGCTACAAATCGAGCAGAAAGCCAGAGAGCTTGAGGAACTTAGAGATATACAAAAGTTCACGAACACTCTTGCTGAGCAGCTTGAACAAATTGAAGAGAAGCTTGAGGTTATGACCGACGGCGCAGAGAGCGTTGCATACATTCTTTCGAACTGGAAAAATGTCATCAGTGCCGTTTCACTCGCTTCATTAGGTCTCGCAAATCACGCTAAGAGGACGGCCCAGAGCACCGAGGCCATTCCAGAGACTTTGGTTCGCGTCAAGTTGCAACAAGATACAAGCAAAGAAGATAGTTAGCCGGCCGTGACCAGAAAGCTTGAGATGAGTAGGTCAAACTCACTCAATTTGGTATCATGCTAGTGAGCGCACGCGTCCAACGATCGTTATTCTGAGGCACGCATTTGACAGAGCTGTCCGTAGTTAATCACTTTGCTTCGCTGCGCACAGTGTTGATCCACAACTCAATGTCACACTCCTTGGCTAGCTCTTTAAGCTTATCAGCCCATACATCACCATCCGTCATGGCGTCTTCATGGGTTTTCTCAAGAACATCATCCAAAACCTTCATGATTTCGTCGCTCCCTTGCACACTCCTCACTGTCTGGAAAAAAATTGTATCCCTCAATCTCGTCTTATTCACATCATCACTATTGTTCTCAGTTACAGAAATCAAATTCCAATCGTCGGTAACACAAATCAACTTTTTCCAAATCTCGCTGGCTATGTTGTGAAAGTATGCATCGTTTGTTATCAGAGCAGCAACTTTCAAAGCATCGGCGAACACCTGATCAAATTGACTTGTTGGATTAAGCGAGGTCAAAAGAGAGATCAAGTGTTCTTTGGAAAGCGCTTTTTGCTGAGCGAAGCTTTCAAAATAAACGCCGACTTCCGCTTTGAGATCAAGTTCCCTCAAATTTGGGTTCGAAAGATCATTGACAAAATAGTCTAATGTGATCAATTCCTGCTTGTCGCCCACGATAGATGCTATTGCTTGATAGATCTTGTTTTGTATCCGCACGACCAAAAGATTACTCTCTGCCTCCACAGCAATTTCGTCAAGCACGGAGGAGTCTTCTGTGCTTGAGCCTTCGGCTTTGGCGGCAATTGCAGCTAACTTAGCCAAAGAATAATTAAATTCCTGTATCTCTTGATTTTCATTATCCTTTTCAGTAGATAAAGAAATCAACACGTTAGAGGCTTCTTTGAATTCTTTAGCTTGCAAGTAGTAGATCCAAGAGACTTTATTGGACTTTCTTGGCTTCTCTGCAAAATACTGCTCGAGGAAAGAGCCGTATGGTTTGCAGTCAACGAGGATTCTTTGAAGCTGGACATGCGATAAATAGAAATCGAATAACTTCGATGCAAATTCGTAGCCGTACTGGTTCATGAAGAAGTCGATTTTGTCGAAAACATATTCCGGAGAGGCTTGTTCCCGTTCTTTTTCAAGAACATACGCGATAGAGTCAAAGTCATGATACTTTTGAGCAATGGCCAAAGCTTCTTTAGACAAGCCGCGCGTGAGCAATGCGTCAGTCCAGTCGCTCTTTCTTCTGTTGTACCACTTTAGATATTCATGAAGTTGATCGTCATTTGTCTGCTGCATGAAGATAATGGCACTGTTGACGATGAAGAACAACGAATCAGTGAGCTGAACTAATTCCGGCCTGCTCAAAAAAGACTCGTGCATCTTCGAACTATTTTTTGCGCAGAAAGCATGTGTGTATACTTCCTCTGCCTTCACAACCAAGCTCGATTCAAAAACCCATAATTTGTAGGGCGGAATCTCACTATCACCAAAAATGTAAGCTACTTCGTTTTTGTAAACAGCATCGTGTAACGTACGCACCAAAAGCTGCAACAAGACTGTCGTCAGCTCCGGTGTGGCCGAAAGGTCGTCCACGAGTTCGGTCAAGACAGTCAAAATCTCGCTCACGCTGTGGCTGAAAAATGACCTGATAATATCCTTTGACGCGGATCCATGGACCATACCATTGCGTGTGATCACCGTCTTGAGCGTATGCTTAACATGCCCGGCATCAGCACTATCTCCATCGGCTATGTGCCATACGTTCAACGCAACCTCGAGCTTTTCCAAGGCCTCCACAATTACCGGTAACAACACATACAAATGGTCTGCGAAGTTTGCTCTTGCATAATCGATTAGCGCCTTCAACAACTTGAGCCGGAGAGATAATGAGTCTCTTGTGCTGGAAAAGTTCGGCGGGAGGTATGGCGAGGTGGAGTCCAAAATCTCTGACACCACTGCCTTGAGAGCAGGATTGACAGTGTCCAAGGAATGGCTACCGTCCATGTTGAACTCCACAAAAGATGAGTCGCCATAGAAGATAGCTTGCAGAATATGAGACTTGAGGAGTGCCACGGGATCAGAAGGGTCTATGTCATCGCTGGTGACCTCAGTTGAGTTTTCTATAAACCGCTCGATTCGAACAACGCCATGCTCAGCACTGATAAACACCAACGCAGGATTATTGGCGGCTGCCGTTTGATCCTCAAAACCAAAGCCTATGATTTGAACCGCAGACTTGAAGTGCACGACATCCTCCCATTTAGGTTCGTAGTAGTGAAAGCTCGAAGTGTTGTGTCTGTTTGAAGTAGCGGACAAATCGCTCAAAACCACCGCGTTACCAATCGACACAAACGCGGTTTTCCCCGGACTCGGTACAAAAAGACGCGGCCGCGAAGCAAGCTGGTTGCTACCCACGTCAGGAAGCTGGTGAGAACTAAGCACCAAAACGCCGCTGTCGTTGATATTGAGTCTTAACAAAAGGAGCCTATTTTGTTCAGTGCCATACGCGGAGCTCAGCACGGCTACCAATGAAACATACACATCGGGCAAGGCGGCTTGGTCAGCCACCAAAGGCCAAAGGTCAAGGAATTGCGTATGGAGCACAGATCCCGGGATCAAGCCGTCGATATTTTTCTCCAAGAACGACAGAAGTTTGTACAGCTGCACTTGTCTCCCGATATAGGGCGTGCCGCTTGCTGATAACTGGTATTGGAACTTCTTGAAGGTACCACTGGCATCTTGGACGATGATGTCCTGCATAGAGCCATGCTGTGAAATCTGCCCCAGTTTGATCAGCACGATCTCGCCATCGAGCTCTTCGCGGGCGCCGCCGAGCCAGCCTGAGAATAGCCGCAGGTGCGGCTTTGTGAGCTCGAGCGTTTGCAATTGTGCTGCACCTTTGTAGTCTCGTAACACGATCAAAACCACTCTTTTCCACGACGTTGCCACTGCGATTCCCGCGGGCTCCACGTTTTCCGCGAGTGTGATGTATTCGCCCTGCGCGGCCAGGATCCCAACATGGGTCTCAATGCGGGAGCTGTTGATCATGCCGAGTGCTGGCGCATACTGAACACTTTCATAGAAAGTCACGTGACCTGTCGTCGAATGAACAATGCAGAGTCCTGGGTCGAGCGTGGTGCCCGGCGTGGGCCGTGTGAGAATTGCCAATGGCATAGCCTCACTCCCAGAGCCCTGAGGAAGTGGGAACTCAAACGTGATAGGCGTGTCGTCGATAGAGGCGTATGGCCATACATTGATTGCGGAATCGCTCACGGCCAACGCACAGCGCGTGGAGTTATCGGTGTATCCGTTCAAAAAGCCGGTCTTTCCTACAACATTGTCGTTGCTGAGTATGGGCGGTAACGCAGGGAGGCGAGACACACAATACTTGTCGTTTTTCGTGAGTTCTCTGGCGCCTCCAGGGTTTGGACTACCAGCGAGCGATGTCTGGCCTGTTTCCGTCGTGGAATCTGCGAAAAAACTCTGTTGTGTCAGCTGAACATCATTGTTGGTGCCGAGCTTACGCGCCTTGAAAAGACCAGCGGGCTTCAGCATTTCAATGTGCGGTTTTGCTAGGTGTTTTGGTGCAAGATAGATGCTAATGAGTGTTTTGCAATAAATGGCTGAGACGATTCGCGTTTACGCAGACGTCAATGCGCAGGCCGGGATTAATATGAGACAAGAAAGAGTGGATCTACATTGAGAGCTGAAAGAAAAATGCAATAATGTATTTTGTTCAAATGTTTAATTGAGAACTTTCGAAGACATCAACATAGCTTTAGTACTGTTCTAAATATAATTAGTACTCTTATGAGAGTCCTGGCCTTTGCCTATATTCTTCGCATAACCCCCTCTGCTCTCCACAGGCTATGTGTGAGATCACATGTACATACGTATTTTGGCCCGATCTACAGACTGTCACTTCTTGTAATTTATTCGGTGATGATGAGAACAAAAGAGGACAGTAAGGCGCTTCTTTTCATAATTGGTAACTATAGTTGGGTATGAGTTTCTGGGTGCTTACTTAGCTTGCGCTCACCACAGAACAACCTGCTCATGAGGATCACATTCTCTAGACAAATATGGAGTATTCAATCGAGTATCTCTTTGAAAATGCTTTCATGAGCTTAAGAATTATTATTTGGTGCTTTTTTCTTGAAAAAATAGTCACACTATCATTTCTCCTGAGTCGTTCAGAAAGATGTCTAACCATACTTGGGCCGCTCTGCAGCCGTTTCGCAGCGACTCATCAATAATGATCAATTAAACAAACACACGTACAAGTGCCACCAATAACATTTTTACGGTGTAGCCCAGTCAAACCTCATTGTTATGGACCCGAAACCTAGTTTAAACTATGAAGATAGGAAATAGAACTGTAAAAACATTTCCCAGCCTTTCAGAAATCATGCGCTAAACAAGTTCCGGCAAAAAGCAACCCATCTTATGCTCTATCTCATACTCTGCACCGGTATCAGCAGACACAGCTTGAAGAATATTATATCTGTATTTTAACATCTGCGGCTAATTGGTTGGCGTCAGGCTATCGGCACCATAATAAGGCTGCTTATAGTTTATTGATCACTATGAAGACACCCCATCAGATATGTTCTTGAGTGAGAAAATCCCAACTCAATCGAGCAGCAACAAGCATCTCAAGCTATCAACATGTTTTTGCAGCTACGCTCCAATTGCCAAAATTATATATTTAAAATTTATTCAGATCAAAGTTCCAATCTCCCCGATAAGCGCAGCTTCTAGAGTTTCTGTTTCTTCTGCTCTGGTTCCTCCTCGCCATAGTCTTCCTCATCGAACTCAGCATCGTCGACTTGGTCGTATTTTGCCTTCAAACCCTTCATTTTTCTTGTCTGCATCTTGCTCAAGTCCTGGTCACCCACGTGAATCTTGGCCACCTTATCACCCATGAAATCCGTGGTGACGTTCTTCTTCACCTTGGCCTGTAACTGTTTAGGTTTCGTGAGCGCATCCTTCTCGACTTCTGGAGCAGGAGTGATTCTACGGCCAATCTTGAAGTCAAAACGAGGACCTATTTCGTCCACCTCCACACGAGGTATCTTCTGCCCACTGCGGAACGACTTCAACTTGTACACTCTGAAATGCAATAGAGGAAGGGTCAGTGAATTTGGGTCTTCGATCTCGCCTGTAGACAACGCAATAATATACTGCAACCCGGCCACATCCTGCAAGTCCGTTTCGTCACCGCGGTAAAAGTCCATGAAATACGATTTGATTTGTTGGAACACTGGGTGGCTGTCGAATGCAGGACCATTGAATGTGAACATAGGCTTCAAGCCAACGGGGAAAGTGACTTTGCGGAAATCTTTGAAAAGCTTAGGGTCGCTTTGCACGGACAATTCAATCATATCGTAGACCTTGTGGTTGAAGAAACGCGAGAATATCAACGTGTTGGGTCTCTTTTTATTGTGTGTGGAAAACACCATGAGCGAGCAGTCGTTCTTCTCAGAGAAGAACTCCAACGCAGAAGCATCCTCGAAAGGTCTAATTTCATTTTTCTTCGAAAACTGCTTGGCTTCAGGTTTTTTCAACGCCATCAAGTCCACCATGGCATCGTGTAAGAATCTGTTGCCGGTAGAGCCGGCCACAAACAATGCCTGCTTGGTATTTTCCACCAATTTGGCTTCTTTTTTGGCTAACGCTCTCTTCGAACGGGCGTTTTTAGGTTTTCTGGCGAGTTAGTGATTATTCAAAAGAAAAAATATCAACTCGCCTAATAACACGTTCCAGCAATCATTATGGTTTCATTATACATACACTGTTCTAATCATTTGTGGAGGATTGGGAGGTGTATGGAACACTCTATCGATGCTCATCGCACTTAATACGGTAAGAAAAAATACCGACCTGCATATAGAAACAAAATTGCGGACAAAAAAGGTCGTACCCGGATTCGAACCGGGGTTGTTCGGATCAAAACCGAAAGTGATAACCACTACACTATACAACCAGTTTTGTGTCACTTTTTCTTTCAGGTTTTACTAGTGCATGCCACGGTAGTCTTCTACGGAATTCTTCTGCCAAAAAGCTCGCAACCTTAGGCAGAACGCGCTTTTCTGTTAATAAGATTTTCAAAAAGGAAAACTTAAAGAAATATGATCCGGGACGGCTCTTGATCAAGTTTTGAAGTTGCAAAAATACTCCGCGGGAATTCGCTTGTATTTGAAAGTCAGCGTCAAAATGTGATATATCTTTAAAAAAAAAAATTGTCATTGAATGACAAAACAGAGGCTAGAATAAGGAGGAAGACCTAAGGCTTGGGAAAGTCGGGTGGCTTCATTACTCAGTCTTCTAACCAGACGTATGCAGGTTAGTTGTCTATAGATATATAGATTTTTGACCGTTTAACCGCGGTTTCCTGTTAATACGATTTGTTTCTTTAAAAAAAAAACTTTAAATCTTTCAAAAAAAATCGTTTTCGAAAAACAGATGAATTCGTTTTTTTGTAAAAACATAAACAAAGGTTATTCGGGCAGATACTCAATATTGCCCGACACTGGAGTCTACGGTGACGCCTTGCAAACAATGAGACTAGCGGCGGTGTGGTTTCCGGCGACACTCCAAATCCTTAGTCTTGAGTACCCTCGTTTCTAACGATCATTCATCAATAGCATGATTCTTGATCCACTGAACATACCTGGGTTGTTATCTCCGAAAAAACATTTAAGCTGGACTCGCCGTGATATAGCAGAAAACCCCCTGGGATATAAAGGGGTACATGACTTAAATCACGTTGGCCCGTTGAAACCCAGGTTATTCGGCGAAATCGTCCACATTGAGGGGTCTTCGAAACTTGGCACAGCCGAACTGGCAATTGCCGAAAACTTGGCTGGCACAGAATTTGTATGGATGGATACTCAACTCAGTGGGCCAAGCCCCCCAAAGCGAAACGATCTGGGAAATGCACTCGTACACTCAGATACTGGGGGAAATGTGTGCGACAATCTGAAAACGAAATTCAACATTTATATATGCACCTGCGTATCTCCTTTGGTCTTCAGTTTTTCATTTGAAATTTCAAGGTGAAAAGGCAAATCATATTTTTTTTGTTAATCAATCATGAACTTCCTCTAGGTCCAGTACCAACTAGGGGCCTATTCTTAGAGACATTTGCATGCGCCAGGAGAGTAAAAATCCGTACTTTAAATAATCAGCTTGGCGATTCCTCCAACCGTAGAAATATCAGCAAAAATTACGCTAAATTTTTGACGCAATGCATTTTTGACGCAATGCCGTTGTTATAAATGTCTATCTAAAGTAATGACTAGATCTTGGAGCCAGATCTGACAGCGCGAATGGCGAGAATTAGCGAGGCTTGAAACGGCAAAATTAGGCGTTCTGAAGAACCGACATTGCTGCATATCTTGCTACGTAAATACGTTCGACTACAACTGAAAACCAAAATCTTTTTATGAGATGCTCGCAAACAAAACAAAATAATTCAACACCTAGATAAAGAAATGAATGACATATCTCTTATTGTCTAGTCAAGCCTTTGGGTAAAAGAGGACGCGCATGAAGCACCAGTTTCGTGCAACCGACGCGGGGGGTCCTCATCTCGGCCATGTGCAGGTATATTGTTGGCAGGGCCCCAAATCATGTATCTGTCGACAGATTTATGATTTCCAAGGTTCGAGTATTTCCATCACTGCCGTTGATTCAAAGAAAAAAAAACCCTATATTTGGAACTCGCCAATAGGCAAACACACAACTGAACTATTGGTTGTAAATCTTGCCACGTGAAGCCCTCTTTCTCCGTTCCAGATTCCACCAACTGGCTGCGCCCAGCTGTTTTAGATACCATAAAAGTCTCATCGCTGAAAACGCTGGCGAATACAACGAACAGGCAAAAAATCGTGGAAATCATATTTTGAACCAGAAACAATCGCGTAATCAAAAGGTGGCTCAACGTGATAAAAGCAAAGCAACTCAAACTTCTCTGCTGCAAATTGTGTCTGCTAACTCGCTGTGGCTTTTTCATATCGGTTTCATCACCACGATTCAGGGCAACAAAAAGACGCTTACTTTCACATCTGAGCATATAATGAGCACACGTGCGTTCCTGGAAACTTTGAAAAGCCCCTCAGACATGTCGAGCCGGTCAGTGAGTCCTATTGTCCTCCGGCCTACGTTAACGTGTACGCCACACCAAAAACAGCGTTCTTCGTCCATGAACTCGGTCGGATCCACGCAGCCAGACCACCATCGAAGTATGTCTTTAGTGAGCCTGGAATCGCCGTGCAACTCAATAGTCTCTGTGGACGATTTTTTCGTGAAGCCGGTGCGAAACAACAGCAGCCTGAGCCTAGCCTCTTTGGGCGTAGGGTCTCCACTAGAGTCTACAAGGGACCCTTGCCCGGTATCGCATAAGACTTTTCGTTTGAAACGCAAAAGCGCCTGCGCCATTTTCTCGGATGAAGACTCGTCTGAACCCGAGCACGTGGTCACACGCACATCTGCATGGCGCCGGCGCCGGCTGAGTGATAAGGTGCATAAGCCCGATATTCTTCTCAGTTTCAAGAATAACTACAAATTCAAGTGCGACAGCTACGTGAAACCTAAGGTACCGGCTGCAAATTCCGAGGAATCGATACCGTCGCCGCTTTCTGCCGCGGTCGAGCCGCATAACACCACATTCAATCTTTTAGACCATGAGGTCTTACCCCCAGCAGCAAGGCTGCCAGTGACACCTACAGCCAAAAAAGTGCGCCTGTCTTCCATGACGCAGCTGATGTTCTTGAAGAAGAAGTTGCTACTACTGAAGGATATTCAGCTCGAGCTCTTAGCCAGTCACGCTTCCACCACAGCGGCTTACCCTACCAACCATGAGATCCGCTCGCCAAGCCACTCTCTTATTCATCCAGCACCCAGTAATTGCAACCTGCACCTCCACATACCCAATGCGGCAGCTGAACCCTCGTATTTAAGCACATCTAATACTTCTGTCATAACATGCAACCTGACGTTGAGGTCGCCGTCTCCACCACAAGGAATCTCCTCAACTTTGCAAACTATGCCCTCGACGTTGCCAGTGCCGCCGACGGAGCAAACACTTCTTCAGCAAAACAAGCTAATAACCGAGCTAAATCGAAAATGGAACAGGGCCATGTTCCTGGCGAGTCTAGACAATTTTGCCAATCACGATGTGAGCACATTGGGCTTTGCGTCAGGGAAAATGGTCGTATCTAAGAAACGAGGTCGGTCCGAGCTGTCTTCCAGCACCGACAGTCTCCCAACAAACTACTAATAGCAAGACCTGTATTTATACCTTAATCAATATACCCCACGATGATTGAACGAACTGCCTAGAAACGGCAACACTGGCTAAGGTTTGAGAAGGTCTCGACACACAAAACCAGTCGATCTGCTTAATTCAGCCGGAGCCCGTCCAATACATCACATCAAAGCAAAACGTCGTCGTCCTCGTGAACGGTCAACTCTTGGAAAAACGGCATTTTCAAAAGCAGGCTGGCGCTAAGCCTTTTGTTTGCATCTACAGCCAAACACCCGTAGAGCAACTGCAACAAATGCTTGAGATCACTGTACTCCTCAGTGAGTCTACAGTGATCAGCGTAAGATTCCGCGGTAGCGCTTTCTGTGTCAAGCGAAGGTTTCACAAGCGTGTTTGTTTCTCTGTCGAGAAACTTTAATGTGTCGTAAACCACGCTATCCGTGGGAAAACACCCAC
The DNA here is from genome assembly GCA_030556465.1 of Metschnikowia picachoensis. NCBI lineage: Eukaryota > Fungi > Ascomycota > Pichiomycetes > Serinales > Metschnikowiaceae > Metschnikowia > Metschnikowia picachoensis. The sequence continues at coordinate 25,010 of JAKTUB010000071.1, forward strand.
TCTCATCCTCATATGACAAAATAGTGACCAAAAACTTTATGAGGTTACCGTTGAACGAAGACATCTGTACACTTGGTACATTCAACTCGAGGCCGCATCCATGCAATTCTGCGCACTTCACCAATTTTTCCACTCCAAATATTAGAATAATTTCCATCAATGCATCTATGTCATCTGGTGAGTTGAACAAGGGGAATTTCCTCGCTATCAAGGACAATCCAATTATACCCGCAGACCAGATATCGATTTTTGTGGACTGATTTGTGCACTTCAAAAGCACTTCGGGTGCCCTAAACCCCCTTGTACCAGCTCTATTCGCCCTTCTTGGTGGCCGCTGGTCGACTTTGGGGTAAGCAGCTTTAATATTGAGACGTTTCAGATGCGCTTTGCTAACACCCGACCTATCCTTCAAAAGGCAGGGGCACCCGTTAGACGAGATTGACGATGATGATTGTGGCATCATTTTTTCTGCCAATCCGAAATCGACCAATACGCCTTTGCCCTTAAACGGATCATATAAAAAATTTGTAGGCTTCAAGTCACGATGTATGATGCCTTTGCTATGCATAAACTCCAACCCCTGTAACATCTCCCACATGTAGTTTTTGATGCCTTTTACGGGAATATCCCTATAAAAGTCACGGAAGTCGGCGTGCTGATAATATGGCAATACTGCGAGAACTTGGTCCTGGTGCCGTAAAATGTCGAGCAACGGCGCCACGTGAGAGTTGCCACTCAACATGAAGAGGATATTGAGCTCGTTATGGATCCTGATGGGAGACGAAGTCACGTAAATTTGTTTTAACGCCACGAGCGGGTTTTTCTTCTTCTTCTCTCGCTTCAGTTTCGCTGCCACTGTGCGCTTTAGAGGCGGTGACTTCCAAAGTTGCGAACCAAGCATAACTGCACCATCGACTGCCTCAGCCTTGTACACGGTGGAGAACGTTCCCTCTCCGATCTTGTCAATGAGCCTATAACGCTCAGCCAAAACGGGGAAGCTCTCTTCCAACTTATGCATTTCCTCAAGGACTTCAAGAGCCACGTCATCTTCCTCATCAGGTGCAATTTCGTTCTGCTCAGACGCTGTTTTATCGCTGTGGTGCTCTTCCAAAACCCGATCGGCATCATTTGCCGCCGTCTCCCCTGTTCGCGCAACTTTACTTGTAGTTATATCAAGACTGACCATGGTGGAGTTGCTATTCGCAAAATGCTGTGCTGTGGGTGTACGCTCGCGTGACGCTGATGACCGCAAATTCTGGTCCCTAATAAACAGAGCATTCAGCAGCAAATTGACAGACGCATATTGGCCCAGCACCTCGCCACATTCGCCCGTGCGAGCGGATTTTGCCGCCAGCTCAATGAATGGGTCTTCTGTAGCCACGGGTCTCTTCCGCGAGAGTTCTGCTTCGAATTGTGCTATCTTTTCATCGAGCATCGCAGACGTGGCTGCCTGCGGCGCTGTGGTTGCCGTGAGACTGCGTCCCCGAAGGTTTTTGAACGTTGGACCAATCGAATCCATATGCTGATTATGTTCAGATGAGAGTAGGCTTTCAAAAGTATACTTTATGACGTTTCTTGGTATGGAACACTTGTAATATAATGTGCGTTTATACTATTTGGCGCCGAAGAATAGCTCCGATCTGGCTCTGACGCGTGCTTGAAGCTTGAAGACGGCTTCCGCGATGTGTCGCATCGATGGTGGCCGTGACAAAAAATTATACATCGACAAAGCAGAAACGAAGGGCATAATAGCGAAAAGTTTATTTTCTGGATAAATTTATCACATCAGGTACTTTGACATACCTTAGCTTTTGGTTTTATTTAGAAGCAGATCCTATGTTTTGTTTGCGCTTAAAGTGTCCCAGCTGCGCCCGAGAATTTGCACCCATATACTACCTACTATCATAGGATATTTAGTGAGACAACAAACGTTGTGGACCTATAGTATTAATTCGGACACATTCGGTTATTGCATTTGTCTGCTTGTTTAAAAGCGTTTTACGAATTACAGCAGTATGTTCGTTTAAAACGATCGTTGCCATGCAGGATGCTCGCACCTCATTTGTTGTCTAGGAGAAGTTCCTGAGGGCAGCCCTAGGAGAACTCATCATCAGAAAAATCAGTATATATAGTCACTGGGTGAAGCGAGATTGCTGTTCATCACTTAAAACGAAAATGAAGTGAAACGGATTGAGAGGTTTTTTTTGTTTTTTTGCGGAGGTAGTGACATGCATTAGCAGGAATCATAAAGTTGTTTTATAGCAAGACAGCTTTAAGATGTTAGTGAGCGTCTCAATGTGCTTTTTTTTTTCAATCGTCACGATTGAGTTTGCGTAATCAACTAAAACTGCAAAAAATATCAAATTCACTAGCACAAGTGGGCATCTAGCGATTGATCAAGCTGGAGAGCAATTAGAACTTAAGTAATTCTGGCACCCAGTCCTTAATCAGATGTATCAAGCAAAAAAAAAACCTTTCTCTCTAATTAGGTGCAGTCGTTATTCCAAATGTCGATCCGCGACATTCGTCGTGTTTAGAGACATGCGACATTTTGGCGAGATCCAGGAAGCGGAAAAAAACAACCAAAAATTTTCCACTCAACCAATTACACACTATTCTTTTTCTATTCCTTTCTTGTACATATTTTTGGCACACACACAATGTTCCCAAGGTCATCAATTGTCTCTGGCCCTAGACTGGTAGTGCCCTTACAAAGTATCAGACATGCCAGAAGACGGCCGGAGTATCCTCGTTACCGTGCCGAGTTGGCACCTCTTTCACACCCCAAAAAGGACCACTCGGGCTTTTTCCGCCGGCACATGAAGGCGTGGCTTGGGCCTCAGAATATCAGGGGCGAGTACCACAGAAACAAATACTATTACCCGCCACAGGACCACAAGCCTAACTACATTGTGCCTGACGGCAACCCGGTGGACTTGGGTGCAGGACAAACCTCGTACGAGAGACTGGATGGTAAGAGAGACCCTTCTTTGCACCCATTTCCACACAACACGCACACGAAAACGGGTCTAATTGTGTCGGACACTTTGAAAGAGAAAATCTATCTCGAAGCCACGCAGGATCAGACGCTGGCGCAGGAACTCGCTCACAAATATGGTCTTAAGTTGTCTCGCGTGGAGGCGATTGTGAGGTTGCAAGCGATCGAAAGATCATGGAGAGAAAAGGTATGTTAATTTTTTTTTAATTCTTGAAACTTTCATGAATCCCCATCTCCCGTTTCTTTGTTTGGCCCTGATATGATGATCCTTTATGATTAGTCTTGAAGACACCTACATGGTTAAAAATTGCTTTATTACTGAATCAACCATCAAAGAAACACTTATTTTCAGCACAAAAAACATTTTACTAACACATCAGAACAGGATCAACGGAAACCTCGAGAGGTTCTCAGGCGTCATGAAAAAAATGTTCCCGCTTTTCAGCCCATCTAAGTCAGCAGAAAACCTCACTGAAATCCCCACGCCTTCGAAAACTTTGCACCAGCGGTTTTTGACTATATCCGAGTCGGAGCCCTTTGGGCCCGTGGACGCGGCCAAAATCTTTGATCTCGAACCTGCACAAACGGTATTGGACCATTTGACCGAGGTGAAGGAGGTTGGCGAAGAACAGGTGGTTACGAATAAGGTGCTTGTGGGTCAACAGAAGAAGGGCGACAAGGCCCAATTCAGATTCACGATGGCCACTTCGGGAAACGTTGGCTACCGTTATGGTGCCTCCAGAAGAGACAGAAAGAAGAACAGGGCAGTGGCCTTTGACAAGCTGGGCCGTATGGTCTACACAGTGTAAACAGATGTATATAGAATGGGATAACAAGGATAATTATGCGACTTGTAGAGGCTGTTAAAGGCTGAAGACAAGGTTATCGTAAATGTGTACAATTGCTCGTCATGAATAGGCTATGTGGTTCAGTTAACCTGATGCTGAAGTTGTACGGGTGATGGATAGGTGAAAGAAAGAGCGGAGATGGACACAGCGGAGATGTTTAATGACATGATCCAATTATGGATCGAGAGAAAAACCAAGGAGTGTTTTCGATTACACATACCATGTTGGAAAGCTTGAGGGGAGACATACCAGGGGGCAGCACTGATTTCTTATCCGGCGACAATGTTTCAAGCACCAGTCGCTTTTCCTGTTGAGGTATACAAATTTTTACAAACAAGTAAGAAAAGAAAACAATCAACATAGAACAGCATCGACAGCATCGACAGCAGGATGTCTTATGCGCCAATCAAATGAACTTCCACTCACTGGGGTTGAAGCCTTGTACAGATGCTAGTGGCTCTAGTGGCTGTAAAAAAAAACGCAATTAAGCAAGGCAAGAAGAAACCAGGAGAGGAAACTTATGAGCAGTCATTATAACTAAATCAATAACTTTGGCCCAAATAAATAACTACAACCAAAACCTCAAAACTTTTAGCCACGTATACGAAGCACACGAGGGGTTTTCGTGGAAATGTTATTTTATGTAGAGCTAAACGTGTATGACTGGCTAACCTATTATTAAGAATATCCTTCTAGCACAAAAAGAGTACCGACATCTATATTTTATGTATCAAGCAAGGATATTAAATACTTGCCCCGAGATAAAGGGGGGGCCAGAAATGTACAGTTTTTCAGTAGACACGGGAGGCTGCCAAAGCGAGGCTTGGACCTGCAGACGGACCCGCGTCGTTCCTTACGCGCGCACCACGAAAAACCACACACCGAATTATATTCTATTATATCCATTGACATAAACAAACCATCGATGTTTTTCTCATTGTTGGCGTTGCTTGCGCTCGTGCACTCAATCGCGGCGTCTGCGTTGACGTTCAGCTTGCCTGCAAAAGAACTGTCGTGTTTCTACATCTTCACGGAAAAGCCCCACACCCAGGTGTCATACTATTTTGCTGTGCAACAAGGCGGCTCGTTCGACGTCGACTACTCGGTTAAGGACCCGCTTGGCAATACCATGGCGGCCAAATCGAAGGAGAGACAAGGAGATTTCGTCATCACGGCGAAACACGTAGGTGAATACGAGTTCTGCTTCCTGAATGAAATGTCGACATTTGCCGACAAGGTGATAGATTTTGAGATCAAATACGACGGCGATGCGGTGAACGCGTTCCGCGCTAAGATGCCTGAGCAGCTGGATTCAAAGCCCTTGGCTCACGTGGAAGCGATGAAGGCTACGGCGGCACAAATCGATGTTCAGTTAGATGATTTGAAGAGACAGTTGCAGTACTACAAAACGCGTAACAACAGGAACCACGCGACCGTGCGGTCGACGGAGTCGCGTATCTATTACTTCTCGATTTTGGAGGTGTTGTTGATGGTGGGCATGGCCGGCTTGCAGATCACGATCGTGCAATTGTTTTTCAAGGGCTCGCGCAAGCAACTCGTATAGCGTGTATATTGAATGGAGACTAGTAGAATCTGGCTCTTAAATGGCACATCTGGGGAGAAGCCCTTTCGTGTTGCTTGTGCACTTGTTGCTATCACTATCGTATTGTATTTGATTGCTACTCTTCGAAAAGCCTGGTGCGATTCACATCAACGCATGATATTCAGTAAATCTTTTTGCTTCACACTTGAATGGCTCGCTGGTTTCATCCATAAACTTTAGCTCGGTAGAGACGATTGACTAGTCCCCGCCTTATTGCTAGATTTCTGCTCAGCAAGCAACAAGCATAAGATATAAAGCCAAAAGACTGTGAGCCTTCCTCCTAAATTGGCTCAGAAACAAATTAGCCAGGAGTACACCAAAAACTATCACGTAATCATACTTGAAACATTTCCACTTCATGGCCTCTCAAGGCTAAAGAAGTGCGCTCACTTAAATAAGCGAGCGTGTTCACTGACGCAAGCACACGATCTCGGAACAAACGTCCTAATTTGATCGGCGAGTTTTTCAAATTGTTACCTTTTGACCCCAAAAATGAACTCCCACTTTTAAAACCATGACTTTCTTTGCAAGGTCCACAATGCTCACACCCGGCACACTATGAGAATTGCAAGGCCAACGCACGCATATGTATTTCCGTCACTTTATAGAGTAAAAGGCCTCCTGGAAGTTTTCATATGGCCGAGTATTTGTGAGTCTTACTAAATTACTCATTTAGGTCCGCAAAAGCGTGCAGAAGCGAATTTGGGCACAAACCCTCGTGGGTATTATTCTCCCCGCTAAGTCTTTACTGATGCGTGGTTATTCTGTTTGAAGACAACTATAGTCTTCCTCAAAACCGGACCCATCAAAGGATTTTTCAAAACAAAAGACATCAAAAGACTGTAAGACCAATCTATGAAAGATCCTGGCCGTGCATTTTTCAGCTTGATTCACCGGACTCAAGGATGGTGCCATTAACAACAATTGGCGCATTGCCCAAAGTCAAATTGAGCCATATCGATGGTTCCTCGAAAGGTGTGTTTGAATAAGTATACTCCATGTTCATAGAGAAAGACGGTTAAAGTGGGGTATCTCGTTCAATACGGTCATTCAGAAGGTGTCTTGTGTGAGTTGCAGCCATCTCGAAGAATGCATGCTCAATCTCGATTCCGGCTGACAACCAAAAATTAAAGAATTTGAGGCATGGTACTGGAGAGATTCATCAGAAACATCATAGGCAGTTAGTTTTCAGGGAATATAAATAAAATCTGATTGAAACTTTTTGCTGACAAGCAGTTTATGGCGCAAAACCCAGATAATCCCAGATGGCTGAAACGTAACAATCTCAGTACTAGCATGCTACGTTATTCTTTCATACTTATATTTTGCTGGGTTTTCCAAGCAAGCATGCTGAGATCTTTCTTATATTTTATTTTTGATAAGAGCCGAGAGCTTGCCTTGTCTTTGAAAGAATAAGAAAATAATAAAATGGAAAGGAACAGAAGGGGTATATTATCTTGCAACAGTTTTCACCATTGTAGCATTAAAGGTGGTAACTCTGGACCTGTGGCTGAGTCTAATTTTGCGCTGAAAGAGATAGAATCTTAGGTCAAAAGCACAATAAACGCTTCTGTAAGGGCTTCAGCACCCATACAGGCAAATGAAGGTCACGAAGCTTGATAATCCTTTAGTTTCTATCTCCGCCAATCATCGCGCGGTAGAACAAAATATATCTACATGACCCTCTGTGGCTGGGATCCATATCATGCAGTTTTTCGTCTAATATACATCTACACCGGGCACGACGGTCAGCCCGGAGCCTTCGGCGGCAACTACTGGCCGATGGGGCAGTTTCTCAAATAGTCCACCTTATTCTTCAACACGCGCACAGACTTGAGGAAGATCTCTGTTGGAGGCATGGCACCCGTGGACTCCACGTTAAAAATAAAATGGTTCTTCTTTCTGCCAAGTTTCACCAAACCATTGAACTCCTCGTGACGCAATACTTCTCTCAGCACGGTATCCTTGCGTGCGTCAGCGACGTAGGCCGCGTCGTTGTCGTCAATGCCAATGACACCCGAGGGGAAACATTTTTGGAAACGTTTCGCCTGTTCGCCCACAATAGGCCTCTGGATGTCAATCACGGGCATTAATCTGTACGAAGCGGTCGACACAGGCGAGAACTTGGCGTGGTCTGAACCGATGCCCAATATGCAATGCACACGCAAGGAAATCTCTTGGCCCGGGCGTAACTTGGCAAGCAAGATGTCAGGATCACAGGGAGCCACAGGCTGGTCCTTAAAAAGCTCTGCCTGGCGGCCCTGCGGCTCGAACTTGAGGTCTCGCGCGTACACAGACGAATTTCTGTAAAGCACTTTGGGGTCGGTGGCGCCCTCTGGGGCGTGAGGGTTCTTTGAACAGCTGACGTCGAGCGACATCACGATGGTGTTTGTGTCGTTGTACCGCTCCTTCTCATCCACGGTAGTGTCTACCCACGCCAACCTGTCTGGGTCGACGTTCAATGGGATAAGTCCGATTCTATGTGCCAATACCTCGTCTTGGATAACAGACGTGTTGTTGAAGACGTATACGGTTTCTGCCGCGACAGAGGGAACCTCCGCGAGCATAATACGACGAAACGCATTTGCCACCGAGGTGTCGACATTGATCATGTCGAAGTTGGCTGAGCGTTCGGCCACATGTGAGATCTTGACGTCAAATTCCGCCTTGAACTTCTCCATATCCCACGCGTGGTCCTCGCCAGAATGGCCGGGGAAATCCGTGGTAGTGGTGTTCGTGACACGGTTGTATTCAATGCCGGCGATATCAGACATATTCGGAAACTGGCTTAATCTGATCGTTTTAATCTCGTAGTAGTGATTTTTTTCTCATCTCGCATCGATTCATTTTGCGGTGCACGGGTGTGAGCTTGGGACCTTTGTGTTTTTCAATGGTCATAGTAAACAGACCGAACTTGGTCAGCAAACTATCAGATTTGGAAATCTTATGAATAATGCTATTCTTGTTGAATGATTTTTTCTCTTTTTTTTGCTGTGTTTCCTTTTATATCGGTGGTGTTTTATGATTGTTGATGTGCACTCACTCAATCTTGCAGACGGTAGAGCAGCCAGGGTAATTAGGCCATAAGACCAGATTCGCTGCTTCATAGTGATCCCATGTTGCCTGGGGTCAAGAAAGATATCGAGTCTTGAGCTAAGAACTCTTTTAAAAGGCCGAATATGTGGGTTTTGAGTGACACAGATAGCCGCCTCACCAGAAAACGCGGCAGTAAATAAAATTTGCAAAAAACTTTCCCCAAGGCCCCATTGTTTTGAACTCTTCATACAAATAAGTCTTGGAGTGCCCGATCTCTTAGCGAGGCCAAAGCTGCAGGCTCATAAGCATCCCTCTGGCGTCTTTCGATACGTAGCAGGCTACTTACGTTTGCCCACACATCCAAGGTCAAGAGAAACACGTGGCCGTCATAGCCGTCAGAAACCAAATCCAGCAGAATAGAGTCATCATTCAAGCTTGAATTTGATACCCCACCGCTCAACACCTCCAGGTCGTCGGTTGTGCACATAAGACAGAAGTATAGAATCTGCACGCCACATATTAGGGAGTCGAACATAAGCAACTCAATCCTGCCGTGAGGGAGCCGCTCGCCAATGAATTGAACGCTCCACAGACCATGTAGCTGCCCGTCGACGGCGCTACTGGCGCTATACAGGCCGTAGTACACGTGACTAAGCGCCGAAATCAAGTTAACTATGAATATGGTGCAGATAAAACACCAACGCTGTTCTTTCCGAGCCTCTTCCGTAAGCATATATCGTAATTGTCCTGGAAAGGGGCTGCCGAGCGCGAATTGCAAAGAAACTCGAACAAGTAACAAAAATATCGACACGTCCCGGAAGTATAATATGCCGACGAGCACCGCCACCAGTGTGTTCATGAGAGTACGCAAATCCGCGAGAAATTGCCGTTTTTGTTTATAAAGCAGTGCAGCATTGTTGCTTAGGGTCTGCTCAACATTTGGATACCGCAGGCTGGTAAACAGATCCGGCATTGATAATACAATGGGGGATACTGTGCTCCTCTCAGTGCACGCCTGGTGGTTTGATCGCTAATACTAGCGTGCACATGGCGCGCTGCCGAATTAGGACACATTACCCAGTTGTGAGAATTTCGTGTGTGATCGAAATCAGCGATATCTTTATTTTTTTTTTATTTTTTTTTGGCTTGATGTGAAATGCGTTTGGAACTAAAGAAGCCTGAACGATGAATCAATATTTGAAGAAAGTAAATTTGTCGCCTGGCTGGTTGATTATGACCCAAGATTTTTTGGCGCAAGTATCTCATGCGAGATCGTAATACCTTGGTAACTAGTTCGAATTTGCCTGGTATTCGTCTCAGTTACTTCACGCATCTAGAATCATTGTTTTTGTGATTCTCTTCGTTCTTTTTTTTTGCTTTCATATGCGCTTCTGCTTCTCTAATTCTCTTATTTTCTTTACTTTTTCTACAGTTTTGTGGAGAGCTAGGTAAGCAATTCTGGCTCCTAGTCCTTAATCAGATGTATCAAGCAAGCAAGAGTGAACACCTTTTCTCCAACGAATCCTGTTGAACCTTCAAGGGCTTGGTGACAGCTCTTAGCTGAGTCCAAAGTATTACAAACAAAAAAATAATTCCTTCAGGTGAGCGGGCGTGTGGCATATAGATGGGAAGATAGAGCTTTTAGCACCTCGCAGATCAAACACAATCTTATTACTCTCAAAAAGCAAAGAAGTATATGATGATGAGACAAATATGCATAAATCACAAGGACAAGACTTGCATGACCAAATTCTGTGATTTCGGGTATGAAGCCTGGAAAAAGTTGACGACCTTTACAGAGTATAAGTTCACAGGATCCAGCTGCTAATGTGAATGAATAATTACTGGAATAGGTTTGCAGATGGTCCTCTCAGTAAACAATCTTGCTGTGATCGGGCTGCTGTCAAGGGCTAGAGCTGAATCGGCATACACGCTGCTGTGTCTATTCTATTACATAATTTTATGGCTAGTTTACATTAAAAGATTTCACCTGCGAAACTTGATAGCTTTGATGGCATCTCCGCCCAAAAGCTTGATTTGGTCCATAATCGTCTCCTTGTTGATCACGACATCATCGCCATCTCCTGTAGGCTTCACGTCCACGCCCAAAGACACGCGGAACTTTTTCTTTGTTGTGGCAGAGGGCACAAACACTCCACATATCATATTACCTGGGTCGCTGAATGCGGCGGCACATTTCCTCGTAGAGAAAATGATTGCACTTCCGAACTTCTTGTTCAATAAATCAGCGAAGACCTGTGTCAAATCACCTCTCGACGTGAGGTCATCGGGGAAGTATGTCTGGTAGCTCAAGTTTTTATATTCGCTTGCCTTTGAGATGCCCATCAGTTTTGAAGCGTCGTTGGCCTTCATTTTGATGACGAAATCAAAATCGTTCAAGGCAGGTGTGAAAAGCAAGTCCAATGTGCGTTCGTTGATGCCTTGTTCCTGCGTCAATTGGGTGGCTGCACGCGCAAGGGCAGTTAGTCTGCTAGCAATTGGAAGCGTGACGTTACTAGACCATAAAATTCCCGAGGGATCGTCACGTGTGCCCACAAAAAACTGAGTTTTCATGCCCGAGGGATCGCTTGCCCTGATTTTGTCAAAGTTCCCACGTACCACCTGATACGCCTGGGCGGTCAATTTCTCGCTCAACTTGTTGTCGAGATCGTCAGAATCATCTGAGCGCTTCACCAAGTCCAAAATCAAAGGGTCTTCCTTCCAGTTCCAGTGAGCAACGAAGTTGAGAATCTGTAGGAATCCCTTTTCAACGGAGTTTGGAATGCTGAATGGTGCAGGATCCACAAATGGTTTCAATGCGATGAGCTCCACAAGCTCTTCCGTGAAATGGGATAATAGCGTGTGCGCATCCAACCATTGCTTGAACAATCTGACGGTTGGAGAATAGTATGGGAAACCACTCGAGAGGATCCCAATGGTTCGCGTATGCTTGATCGACCCAAGATACTTCTGGTTGAATTTAAAGTAAACATCCTGCACCAATGCCTTCTTGGTCTCAGAGTTTCTCACAGCTCTCAAATAAAGAACCTCGTCTCTCTCGGAGAGAACCCTGAATCTGAACCCAAACCCATCAGGCGTCAAGACGTTGAGAAGAGTCACATCGTTGTTGAACGGGATTGAATCGTCTCGCGTGATATAAGTCCTGTAGGTGGAATCCTTGTTCATGACACTGCTGATTCTCAACAAAAACGCTGATTTGGTTTTTTCCATCGCGGCAATCTCGTCGGGCCACCTGTTGGAAGTCTCGAACTGAAGAACTGCATCGCACCAAAAATCTGGATTTCCTACTGCAAAAGGAACCGGTTGTAACAAAGTCGTGGCGCGGAACGCGGACCCTGCCGGCATCATCGACTTGATGCCCAAGGGTAACTCCAAGTTGTACATGACCTTACTAAGATTGTCGAACGAAGTTTTCACCAGGGTGTAGTTGGCCGTAGAAGTGATACTTTGAGAGCCTGAAGGGGCGGTCAGGGGCGCGGGCAATCTCTGATTGAAGAACGAAGTGGTCGAATGCAAAACACTTGATGCCGACGCGTGGAAATGGGTGTCCAAGCAGTATCTGATGATCTGAGAAACAAGCGGCTCGGCGCGCTCTAAAGTCCACACCACACAGTGCTGAATTGTACCATCCTTGAACTTTCTCAACGAGCTTTTCGCGCCCCAGAACGCCCGGAACTTGGCCACTTCCACATCGTTGCCGTCGTTGGGGCCCTTGGTCACTAATTTGTCGCACTCATCTGGGTTGAGCTGTACGCCAATGGTGTACAGTTTGCTGTGTTGCGAGGAAGGTTTTCTCTTTGCAAGCGGGAATGTGCTGATAGTCTTTTTGTTTGTGATGGTTAAACTTGACACGCGGTCGCCCAAAGCGATCTTGAGAATCGAGTGAAGCTTGTGTTTGATATAGTTGTCGAGAGTGATAAAGGTGATTTTCTCCAATGCGCCGAAAGAATCCTCCACTTCGTCGGGTACGTCAAGCGAATAGAGCAAATCGTATTTCAACGAATCCAGGCGCACTTTCTGAAGCAATATGGCATCAAAACGGTCAAACACTACGTCGTTCAAAAGCGTCAATGTGTTTGCTGCGGTTTGGCGCAAATCCTGGTACGACGCATTGGTCATTTTCCAAAGTATGTTCAACTTCACTGTTTTATCAAAGAGGGTGGGAGTGTTGAAGCCTGCGTCAGGGTTGAATTTGCACGACGCACCATCACCAATCAGACTCGAAAACGAAAGGTACCCCGTCCTCAAGTCCATTGTGGCAAGGTACTTTATGACACCTTTGAAGAGCTGATAGGAGGAAAACCCGTGCAACAAAATCTTATTACCGTTGGTGCCACCACCAGACAATAACGCGCTTAACAAAATAGCGAACTCAAAGTGGCCGAAACCACCTTTGGAAATCGCAGAGCCAAATTCGCGCTGCTGCAACCATAAACGGCCCAACGTACAGGCGTCCTTGAAAGCGTCCGCGGCTTTTTTGTTCGCGTAAAGAAACTTCAAATAGTAATCGTATGTGGTGAGCGACAATACAGCCGAGTTGTAGTAGGGAGTAGGCGGAAGCTCGTCGGCATCACTCTGCACGCGGATGCAGTTTCTGTCGGGCAACAATTTTTTAGCGTCAAACACGCCGAACGGGAGCGCCACAATCAAGTTGATTGAGAACTTGGTTTTGTGAAACGATAAATCGGTATCGTTGTCGGTATGAATGCTCTCGAGCGTCAAAACTGGGCATAAGACGTCATCATTCAAGTAAGTATAGGAGATCTTGACGGGGAGCCCATTTTTCTTCGTGATGGGAATAAGCTGGTCGGCCAAGTATGCGAGGTAAAAACTGCGTTTGTACAATGCGCGGTAGTTCAAGTAATCCTTAGGCAGAAACAACTCTGAAGGCATGGTTAGAGAAATATCAATGGCACATCCATTGGCCTGGGCAATGCCAGTCTTCAACCCGAACGAGCCGATTAGGGAGACATCTGCCGGGGGCAAATAGCCGAATTTATAGTTGATTTTTTGTGGTTTTGGGTCAGGAAACGCAATTGCCACTTTTTTGCCATTTATGGCGCGCTCAGCCTCGGGAAGCGTCAAGTTTGTGGCGGCTGGTACCTGGGAAATACAATCATGGAGCCGGTGGAGCACCTTCTCAATCTTTGCAACATTCAGCTCCTTAATCTTGACCTCACTCATGAGCTCGTCGATCTGGAGCTTGAAGATATTCAGTTTGAATAACTCGGCTGTCTCTCGTGCCATCTGCACCTCCTGCGCCGTGATTTGTTTACGCTGTTTCTTCGTGGGACGGCCGTGAATGACCGGCCCAGCAGGGGCTGCGGTTTCATTGCCATTTTCGACGGTTTCCTCGCCACTTTCGTCCTCCAGCTCGGCGGCATCACTTTCCAGCTCGGATGTCAAATCTGCAAGCGACTTTTCCAGTTGAATTTCTGAAACAGTGTTCGGTTGAACTTGCGCCAGTTGAGACTCAACATCGCGCACGTCGTCTTGTTCAGCCAACTTTCTCTTTCCCATTTTTGTCAGGTTCTGAGAGCGTTCTGGATCTGTTTTGAATGGAAATTGGCGCAAAGTTCTGGCTTATAGTTTTTTCTGTCGATGAGTTCTAGTCGTGCGCGGTGCGCGGTGCGCTCGATGGATGGATAAAAGGGCTTGTCACGTGACTAGAGTTTGTAGACGGCTGAGAAGAAGGCGTCGCGTTGGTCCAGGAGATTGGTTTATATCCATATAGATTGAAGATTTTGGGTTTTCAATTGAGGCAGTTAGGGTAGAATTTCGATCCTCCGTATCATTTATGGGGAAAGGCTAGTACTGTAGGTACGATGGGGCGACCAGTGGCTATCTGCAGGAGAAAATTTGAAAAAGGACTTGATTTTTCCGTGGTTTTCACCAGCAAGCTTTCTTTTACATTAATTTCCCAGTTTGAATGATGCTCTGTGTATTTCAGCGAGACGCTTTATAATCAGTTTTGTTCAAACGAGCCCAAATTGCATTCTTCGCGGCCATGCGTATCGTGAGCTTGATTGTGTGGGCGAAAAATTAATGATCATCCACACTGCTCCTCCACAGTCCAGCAACTGCAAAGCAACTTGTATAAGTAAAGAAAGTTTCATAAAAAACTCTTTTATTCAAGCCCTTTTATTCAAGCCAAAGGCCTGGTTTTGATCGTCGGACACTGTCTTGCTAGGGTGCAACAGATCCTTGCATGTGCGAAAAATCTACACTTCAGACACTTACAGATGTTGGCGGCCAGCATGATACATCCATTGATTTCTAAAGTTTTCAAAGTCTCATATTTAGTAAACATTTCTTGTTTGACTTTTGCCAGTAGGCTTAAATGGGAATAGCACATTTGCTGGTCAAATTTCATTAACGCTCAATTTGCCAACCACGCGAAAAGCCTCGCCATGTGCGGAGAGACGCGCCTTATACGAGCCTCAGTCTTTCGATCGTAATACAAATCAACTCACCTGGAAAAACCATATGGCCCCATAAAGCTGCAATTATGTACTATTCGGATACAATCGGGATACCCCCCTCAGATAAGACTCGGTGGCGGCTTCGCACGGACGAGCTTGGTAGAGAAACATGGCACTATCTCTCGGAATCCGAGAGTCAACTTGAGCCGCAATCGAACACGACAAAGTACCTTTTAGGAATGGCCGATTTCGAGAAACCAGCGCCAGAAAAAGAGATAAATACTGCCATGGAATCGGCCATGAAGGGCGCAGAATTCTTGGCCCACATCCAAGCAGAATGTGGCATCTTTGCCTGCCAATACAAGGGACCCATGTTTATGACTGTTGGGTACGTGTTTGCATCGTATTTCACCAAGACAGAGATCCCAGACGTGAAGAAACATGAGATGATCCGGTATATAGTCAACACGGCCCACCCGGTTGACGGCGGCTGGGGATTGCATTCGGTAGACAAATCAACCTGTTTTGGCACCACTATAAACTACGTTGTTTTACGTCTTTTGGGCTTGCCAAGTGATCATGCTGTGTGCCAGAAAGCACGCAAAACGCTTCATAAATTGGGCGGTGCGCTTGGAAACCCGCATTGGGGCAAAGCGTGGCTCTCGCTCTTGAACCTATATGGCTGGGAGGGTGTCAATCCTGCCCCGCCGGAAATGTGGCTTCTCCCTTACTCTCTATCGATACACCCGGCTCGTTGGTGGGTCCACACTCGTGCGATATACTTGCCGCTAGCATACTTGAGTGCTAACAGAAGCACATGTGCGGTGGATCTGCTATTAGAGGAAATCAGGTCAGAAATCTACCTTCCGCGCCAGTTACCCTACGAATCGATTGATTTCTCGCTCCACAGAAATACCGTTTGCGGAGTGGATCTCTACTACCCGCACACGCGAGTCTTGGACCTGTTGAACTGGTGCATTGCGAAATATGAGAAGTACGTGCGACCCAAGTGGCTTCTTAATAAGACCAACAGAACAGTCTACGATCTCATCAAAAAGGAGTGCCAGAACACAGAGTATTTGTGCATAGCGCCTGTCAGCTTTGCGTTCAACATGGTGGTCACGTATTTGGAAGAAGGCCCCGATTCGGCGGCTTTTGCTGGATTCTTACAGAAGAAAGATGATGTTGTGTTTCACGGACCCCAGGGCTTGACCGTCATGGGAACAAACGGCGTCCAAGTGTGGGACGTGGCTTTTATGTGCCAATACTTGATAATGGCTGGTTTATCACGACACCTGAAGTACCACGACATGATTTTGAAAGGCTATTGGTTTTTGAGAAGGTCTCAATTCACCGACGAGTGTGTGGAGGGCTCATACAGAGACAAGAGGAAAGGTGCGTGGCCTTTCAGTACCAAGACTCAGGGGTATACCGTCAGTGACTGCACTGCAGAGGCGATGAAAGCGATCATCATGGTGGAAAACGACGAGTATTTGGGCCCGCAAATAGCAGACAAAATCGCGAGGCAGAATTTGGAGGACGCGGTGGACAGAATTCTATTCATTCAAAACACTGGCTCCTTTGAGTATGGCTCGTTCTCGGCATACGAAAAAATACGCGCCTCGCCCTTGATGGAGTGGTTGTCGCCCGCTGAAGTGTTTAATCAGATTATGGTGGAGTACCCATACGTTGAGTGTACGGACTCTTCGGTGTTTGGATTACTCTATTTCTCCAAATACTATCCTGATTATAAGCCTGAAGAGATTCTGAATGCAATCGATATTGCGATCGCATACATTGAAAACGCTCAGGATAAATTCGACGGTTCCTGGTACGGTTCCTGGGGTGTTTGTTATACGTACGCAGCGATGTTTGCGGTGGAAGCACTCGAGTCTGTCGGGAAAGTTTATGGTAATTCCGCGGTCGTGAAAAGGGGTCTTGATTTTCTTGTTGCCAAGCAAGAACTTGATGGGGGTTGGAGCGAGTCAATGAAAGCGTGTGAAACTCACACATATGTACCAAGCGGTCAGTCGCTAGTGGTGCAAACGGCCTGGGCGGTCATTGCATTAATATTGGGTGGGTATCCCGATCGTGCCCCAATCGATCGAGGCATAAATTTGATCATTCAGAGACAATCGCTTGAAGGAGAATGGAAATTTGAAGATGTGGAAGGGGTGTTCAATCACAGCTGTGCAATTGAGTACCCAACCTACAAATTTTTGTTTCCCATTAAGGCATTAGGACTTTACGCCACAAGATTTGGAGAAAATGCTGCGCCTTCTAAATAAAGGCTAAAGATTTTTTTTTTTGCATTTTGCCTCCCCGCTACAGATTGCCCCAGTATCTAGCGTTCGGGTTGTGCTTCGGCCAATGGCAACACCGACCGTGATTTCGGCTCACGTCATCGGCGTTTGCTTCGCGTCATTTCCTGTGTTCAACCTGCATACCGGCGTTTGATCATGTATGCTATCTTGCATATAAACAAATCAATGTGATGTCACCGTCCGAGATAAGATCTCTCTTCTTTCCTTTGTTAGGAGGGAGACTAGTAATGAATATAGCTCGTTTCGACGGAAGGGCTGGATGTCTGGTTTCGTCTTGCCAGTCATATATTTCCCGTTTATTGCGTGCTTGTATATAGTATGAATACATGACTAGAAAAAAATAAGTATTTAAAGCCTTGTCACCGGGCTATGCGCACCAGCAACCAATCGGCAGCAGCACCCCTATCCATGCGGATTTGCTCCCGTTTTGTAGCATGTGTGAAGATTAGCTCAAGTTGTGGACACTGGGTTCAAAGTTTCTTTGCGTGAACAATTCCAATTCTTTGATGGCCCACAACTGGACAAATGCCTTTTTGGCGAGTGTTCTCTGTACGTGTTAATTCGATCACGGATGTTTTGAGCTTTCACGGTATTCTCGGGGTTTGAACTGTGCAAAAAGAAATGCGATGCGCATGTCGCCCACTCCCGCACGCATGTCCGCATGCTATATGCAGTTTTCAAATGCCGAGGAATATAAACCTGGCACTTCCCTCAAATATCAGATCTGAGCTAATTTATTTTTCTTTTAACTTGCCAATGAATCATCAAGCCCCTGCAAACGAGAAAAGAGAATACTTTTCTGAGCCTTCCACCCCCAGTGAGGCGACTCCAACGATGTATCCAACATCTCACGCAAGGGAATATCAGCCCACACCACCACAAGGACACTACGGGCCTTACGGATACCATGAAAATTTAATGCAGAATCTGTACGAGTTTTCCGGCGCAGGAAGAATGCCCCCTCCGCCACCGCCGCCACATCATGGTAGGAGACCGCATCCAGATGATCCGTTTTTCTATGAGGGTGAACACCGAAAGCCCCATAAGAACGGGATTATGCGCAAGGTATTACTTGGCTCTGCTCTCGCCTGTGGTGGCTTTCTTCTTTTCAATATGGGCAGAATCTATGAGCTCAATGCAATGGGAGAAGGTGCACATCATCCACACGACATAGCCCGTCCTGGAGGTCTTCACTCGCAACATGATGAGTTTA
>JAKTUB010000072.1:7250-23702 GCA_030556465.1 Metschnikowia picachoensis
TAGACTCGTTTAGAGACTCGTTGAAGCCTGTTACTGTATGCGACTACTGAATGTTTCCGAACAGTCTTCGCCTCCAAAATTGATCGTTCTCAATTTCAGTAAAGTAGTATGCAACATTTTATTTGAACTTTTGGTAAACAATAGAACTCTTCCATCGCATACAGTCCCCGATCTACTTTGTGGGATGACCCACTGATTGACTTCATTCTTTGAACGTTTATTACTGTGGCATTTGAGGTGAGGTTTTCAAAAGAATATTACAGTATACAAATATAACGATATGAAACTTGGGGGATGCTACACAAACGAAGATAATTACGAAAACTGAGTTTTTTGTTCATATAGTTTCTTGTGTTTGCCCAAGTTCAATACACCTACTGGAAAATTTATGATCCTGACAGTTTACTGTAATTATTGCGAACTACGATTCGGAAGACTAGGCAGAAGGAAGTGCATTTATTGTATTCTGTAAGGGGTCATAACCCGGTATGCGCTCACGTGATACTACTATAGTCACGTGATGCTCGTGAGCGCTATCAACTGGACACGTCCGACCAACGAGGGAGATTGGACCCACCAACTTATTCAGAGGATACGCCTAGAGCAGTCCATACAATTTCTTCTTTTTTTGCTTGATATATCTGATTAAGGACTGGGGGCCAGAATTGCTTACCTAGCTCTCCACAAAAGTATAGCCTAGAGCAGTCCATACATCTTATCAGTGTTGAGCAAATCGGCGTACCGACTGTACCCACCGCAGAGATGGGCAAAAAGTGCGTAGCCGCGTAGAGAATTTAATACGCTACGCTACTGAGTAGCTACGCTCTCTACTCTACGCAACGCATACGTTGGGTCTCAGCGTAGCTACGGAGTAGCGTAGAGTAGAGAGCGTAGAGAGTATATGCAGTATATTTTTTATATGGATAGATAACCGTTTTTAAGGGTATTTTAATGGCTAATTCTCGAAAATCCCCTGGTATGCGTGCCCAGCATTCTTTCCGAACCGTTAAGTCACGAATTGCGCGCCTTGGAAACGCGTGAAGCGTGAATGGCGTGCCTTATATAATCAGACGCGCCATGTTAGGTGTTCCATTTAGGCAAGTACTACGAGTATTGCCAAGCAATTCACCTCCAATTTTCTTGACGTCAGACCCGAACTAGAGCTTTTGAAGGAGAGAAAGAAAGCTTTGAGCTACTTACTGACCACGATCTTACGACAGATCATGAAGAACAGCTGGAGGATAGTATGAACAATTTCCTGCAATAGACCACGGTCACCAGTGCCATGAATTCGCTTGCTCTCTTTTTCGAACAAATGTTTGTACGTCTGACTTGATCTAATTCTACCAGTTTCTTACGTTTTTAATTAACGCTACTTGCTTGATGTCTCTATTCCCAGTAATACTATCGACTATACGACATCATTCGTGATTCATACCCAAATTTTGAGACACAGCTGCCTAAATTCTAGGCTACGCAAAGTAGCTATGCATGCGTAGCGTAGGCCTTTTGAGCATCTCTGCCGTACGCTATACGCCGAACACTATGCAGGAGAGTAGATGTTGCAAATATTTGGTCGAGGATTTTCATAGCTACAAGAAAGATAGGATCATGTTCCCTTGGCACGGTTGGACATGAATTTATCATAATGCGAGAATTAGTGGCAAAAGTTTGGAGTTCCTTAGAAATTTATACAATTAGTGTCAACGCCTAGGAACAAAGATGTCCAAATGTCACGTGATACAGTTGTAATGGTTTCCGCACGACAGCGCTGCCCGCGTGGAGCGGCGGTAGAAAAGACCTTTTCTTCACCCGGATCCTGTTAGCCCTTCAAGGATTTAGTGACAACTCTAAGTTGAGTCCGAAGTATTATATACTTGAATACACACTATAAAAGAACCTTCACGTGTTTTAATAATTAGGCTTTCAAGCTTCTGATTTT
The DNA here is from genome assembly GCA_030556465.1 of Metschnikowia picachoensis. Lineage (NCBI taxonomy): Eukaryota > Fungi > Ascomycota > Pichiomycetes > Serinales > Metschnikowiaceae > Metschnikowia > Metschnikowia picachoensis. The sequence continues at coordinate 9,193 of JAKTUB010000072.1, forward strand.
TTCTGGCAGTCATCTCAGGATCAATTTGGGCGCTGAGCCTGATTCTAATCGTATCGCCAATGTCACCTACCCTCCTTGTCTACCAAACTGTACTTTCGAGCATATTTTTTGACAATCGGAGCACGCGCATAATAATTCGTGAGTGTGAATTTTTGAGTGTCTCATCAAATGCCCTCTTGTACATTCGTTTCCAGACAGCCGGCGAAGGCGTATGGATTTTCACCAGTGTGACATTTCATGTGAGCAGTCAAACTGCTACTATGTGAAAATTTCTTATCACATTCGGCACACGCGTATGGCTTTTCACCAGTGTGACATCTCATGTGACCAGTCAAATGAGCCCTTCGTGTAAATTTCTTATCACATTCGGCACACGCGTATGGCTTTTCACCAGTGTGACATCTCATGTGACCAGTCAAACTACTACTATGTGAAAATTTCTTATCACATTCGGCACACGCGTATGGCTTTTCACCAGTGTGACATCTCATGTGACCAGTCAAACTACTACTATGTGAAAATTTCTTATCACATTCGGCACACGCGAATGGCTTTTCACCAGTGTGACATCTCATGTGAGCAGTCAAATGAGCCCTTCGTGAAAATTTCTTATCACATTCGGCACACGCGTGTGGCTTTTCACCAGTGTGACATCTCATGTGAGCACTCAAACTACTACTATGTGAAAATTTCTTATCACATTCGGCACACGCGTATGGCTTTTCACCAGTGTGACATCCCATGTGACCAGCCAAACTAGCCCTTTGTGAAAATTTCTTATCACATTCAGAACACGCGAATGGCTTTTCACCAGTGTGACATCTCATGTGAGCAGTCAAATGAGCCCTTCGTGTAAATTTCTTATCACATTCGGCACACGCGTGTGGCTTTTCACCAGTGTGACATCTCATGTGACCAGTCAAACTACTACTATGTGAAAATTTCTTATCACATTCGGCACACGCGTATAGCTTTTCACCAGTGTGACATCTCATGTGAGCAGTCAAATGAGCCCTTCGTGAAAATTTCTTATCACATTCAGAACACGCGAATGGCTTTTCACCAGTATGACATCTCATGTGAGTAGTCAAATGACTTGAGGAAACACATGTCTTTGAGCATACTCGGCATACGAGATCGACAACGAAAGAGCCACCCGTCGCAGCCTGCGTGGGTCTTTCATGGCTTGAAACCTCTGAATTATAATGAACTGCATTCGGTCTCGTAGACTGCAACCTCTGCGGTATATCATCAGCGCACGATTCGCTGGGCACATGGGAGTCGCCTTTTTTCTGCTGATATTTCCGTTTACCGCCCACTTGGTGATCACTTTGCAGCTGAAGAGTGGCCTCACAAATGTCCAAGTCTTGTGGCAGACTGATAGGGTTGCTCGGATCCAACAGTTCGCTCATCAGCACAGCTTTTCGAGCGGCTCGGCCTGGCACAAAAGTCGTTTTTAACCTTTGTAATCCCAAGCTTTGAGTGCCCCTATTCTTAATGTATGGGGGGTTATGGTCAGGCAAGCGATCTTTCTGGTAGGGTTTGAAGCGCGAAACGGGAAGGCAAATTAGCCCTGGATCGAATTCAGAAGTATCCCTTTTGCGCATCAACTCAAGCATGGACAAATTTGACCGCACAATAAGCTCCTCGAGTGACTGCTCGCCAGAATTGAGTGATGGAGAATTTCGCTCTAGACAGAATCGCTCTAATTCTTTACATGCAACTTGCTCCTCGTCAGCAGATTCCTCTAGCAGATTCTCCGAATCGGGCTTTTCGAAAGAGCTGGTTTGCTCTTCGTCCAATGCGTCGCTGGCTTCATTCTTGAAAGGAACAATAGTATAGTTGCCAGAAAACAAGTATTCAGGGCACGAGTCATGTCTGAGAGTATCAGCAGAAGAGGAGTTCTCTGCCAACGGGCTCTCTGGTGAATCGTTCGCTTGATGAGACTGGCGAGTTTTTCTTTTTTTCGTGCCCACATTGGTGTCATTGGCTGTCCGTTTGTGACCAGATTCAGTATCACTGAGAGCTATAGGGTCGTATTTTCCTTCACCTTGGCCATGTGTAGAGTTCGCGCTGGCTCTTGTGATGTGAATACCATGGTCTGTACCATTCTCATGAGTGCTAGTGTTTGTGCAGTTATACGTGTAATGAATTCTGACAAGTGGATTCGGTCTAGCCGCCGAGCGATCCGCAAAACTAATTGGTATTCTTCGAGACTCCCCTGAGACGGAGACATCTGCATGACCATTAGCGCCGTACCCGCTGAGGATTTCACCTCCAATTTTTGCCCTGGGGTCCAGCATTGATCAAAATTAGTTACTTTCACTTGCTTAAATCAAGGCTTAAATCATCCAAGGGCTGTGTGAACTTCCCGTATTTCGTATTCCTCGAAATAAAGAAAAAAAGGGCAAAAAAAGAACGTCAATCCATGCTCAGGTTGGGAAAACTTTACTCACCACGTCTGCCATAAGACAATGGAGACTGGCCATTGACGAGATGAAGACAGTTGCTAAAAGAACAATAGTGATTCGCGCGCACCATATTCAAGACTAACTGATGAGCACAGTAGATAACGTCGCGGATAGGGTTCCCGCGCACGCATTTGGGTGCGAAATTTACAGTTGCTAAAATAATTGTTTGAATGCCAGAAGATTCGAAGTTTAATTTATGAACCAAATTCTTGGCAGGTTACTCTGTTGTGACCCGTTCTTCCACGAGTCCCACACCTTTTAGTGTTCCACTTGCGTCTAACGAAAAAAAAAAAATAAAAAGCGGTGAATCGTCGTTGGCGCGGTTGCGAATTTGCGTACTTTTGGACTTTTGAGCTTGAGACACAGCCAATTCTCTCTCTTTATATTCCTCGAGCGACAAATCTGCTATTCCGGTTATGCACTTTCTAGATTTATTCTTTTAACCTTTTCTTTTCAATGCTCAGCGAGAATATCCGAGCATTGTTTCTGCGCAAAAGCCGCAGAATGATGCGCGCCATGAGTCAACATCAAGAAGCTATTCAAGGCGTCTCTAAATTCAATTGGAGGGGGCTTTGGGACGAATTTGAGGAGGGTCTTTTCTAATTCACAAATTTCTTAGAAAAAAGAAGGGGTTATGGGGGTTGAGCACGACGGTGTGTCTCGCGATGGAATTTGAGGAGGTGTTTCGGGATGGACTTGTATCTCGAGCATATCAATTACTTTTTGTCTGCGAAATGGTACTTTGCCCGTGGACCGGAAGCTGCTTCGGATATTTGATGCAGTAAATGAAGAAATTCATGCTTTTCTGTATAATTCAAGCATGTCTTCCTTGCACAAGCGGCTGATAGATCCGCTTTAAAGGCCCAAAACACCAAAAATCAAGAGGTTGTAAATAATGTGAGGTGTGTGGTGTCATATAAATCGAAACTGTTTTGTTGACGGTACAAATGCGGTCAAATCCAACAGTTAAACGACTTCCGTGACCGTCAAGAATTAAAAGTTGATACTCGACTTTTGCGCGCCCTCTCGTTTGTGGAATAAAGACGTTTTTTTAGCCAAGCGACAGCTATATCGTTTGAAGTCCATCCATTTGAGCTAGAACGCAAACGCCAGTTGTCTTCGAGTGCATCAAACCAAAATTTCCCGAGTTGCTTTCCCTTGAATACAATGAAGGGATCCAAGACCAAACCCGAAGCATTGTTACATTCAATAGCCGTCACGTACTCTTTGTTCACAGCCTGCACAACTTTCTTTCGATCACGTATATCAGTACCTGTGATGACTATTTCTGACCCAGGGAGCCCCATCATAAAGCCCGTTTCATCAACATTGTACGTATCATCCTCACAAATGCCATACTTGATTTTGACATCATTCACGACGTCAAACCACGAATTGAAAACAGCTGGCAATTCACAGATAGTTGTCTTATAATCACAGCATCTAGAACGACAAATTTTAATGGCTGGATGTCTCGACACAAATGTTGTTGCCCACTTTTGTCCAACAAAAAGATCCTCACCTGATTCGCGCAACGCAAGTAAAAAATTGGCCATTTTTCGTACACTAGTGGGCCGAGGCGGCAACCCTGTAGAATCATGGAAAGACCCATTTCACTAACGATTTTCCTTCTGGCTGTGTCAATTTTGTCATGTCTAAGCGTGCTCGAGAGCGATTTAAGACACCTTTAAGCCGACCGCAAAGAGTCGTCTCAGCGACACCAAACTTGGCCGCAGAAGCACGCACAGAAAGACATTGTCTTTTTTTATACGCTTCGGCAGCAATTCTGGCCCTCTCCCCCGTTGTGTCCAAAATTGGATGGGGTGCAGGCAAAAGCCAATTCATGACGCGTGTTTAAAAAGTTTATGTATATTTGGGAGACGCGTTCCGTTTCGCGTGCGCGGGAACTGAGCGTGCGCGGGAACCATATCCGCAACGTTAGCACGTTTTGGCCAGCCCGCCCGCCAGCCTTCTAGTGAGTAGCAGGACGCGTCTTTCAGTCACCTAGATTTACACAAGCGGCTGTTTTCTTTTCTTTTTTTTATGCGCTGCTCCCAATTATGCAAGGGGGATCCGCCTGAAGGGCTAGTCAGCTATCATACACAACGATCATGCTTTCATGGTGAACACTGATGCATCGAACTTGACATTCGTGGCAATGAATACAAGGCAAACGGCGACCCCTTTAATAAAATTTACGTTATTCAGACTACAGATTTATCAATATGCGTTTTCTCAAATGTTCTAGACGATATCTCGCTAATGGCTCAAGTCCAAGCCACCACACCAAGGCTTCGCTCGTTGCCCGATTTAGTATAAAGATTAGTAATAAACGGCTGCAAAGGAACAAATCAACTAGGACCATGGATGTTTATATTCTCAAATGGTGTTTTCAAACTGATTGAAACCTGGATAAGGCATATTGGCTGCAAAAAAGTGAGACTAATGAAAAATAAATTAAATCTTGTTTAAATAACAACAATTGGTGCAACTGTAGCGAAGGTCAGAAACACCCCTCCCCTCGCGGCATATGGTGATGACTGATCTGTAGACTGAGCCAGCCAAGGAATGTGCATGCTAAGACAGGCGAAATTATCCATCAACTGCTTATTCAAATACGTGAATGCTTCCATGCAATGAAATTAAAGCTAAAAACAACATGCCCTTCTTTTTCTTACCCATCTTGACCTGCGGTGCCGGCGGCCTTAAAAGTATTCACGTAGCAAGTAATTACGAGTTACGCCGTGCGCGTGACAAATAATCGTAAGAAAGTGCGCCGACGTGCAACACCAGAAAAAAAACCGATTCTCACAACACTGTTGATTTTATCGTAGGTGGGTAAGGTTTTTTTTTGATTTTTTGCTTAATACATCTGATTAAGGACTGTGAGCCAGAATTAATTACCTAGCTCTCCACAAAACTATACCTGAATATATATAAAACCCTAGTCAGCTGTAAGGTAAGGTATCCCCTTGCCAAGCGTATCCCTTGAAAGGATTTGCCTCCTTTCATATTCATTTTTCTCTGATTTTTTCATTTCTTTTCTTTTCTCTTTTGTCTTTAAAATTAACTTTTTTTTGTGTGGTGACCAAAGTTCGGTGGCACAATGCATGCAATTACGACTGTAGCCCGAGAAGTTTCATGTCAATGTATGACTACAGTCAGACCTATTCATAGTGATTACGCAGCGAGATCATTATTCGTACATGTGAAAGCGTCATCTGAAGTGTGAAAAACATAGTGTTGAGCAGATATCGAGGGCCGCAGCCAATAAATTTCATGCCTGGCTTTTATGAGCAGGTGTCGCTTTTTTAAGTTCGCTCAACGACGTAACTTTTTTTTTTTGACTCTTCACACCTTGCAGAACGACCATTGACACGTGCCCATCAATCAAGAGTGACTTTCTGAAGATCTTCCATTTCGTCCCAAAGAAAACTCAAAATCCTTTTTTTGGAGACTTCATTCCCGGGAAGTGTTGTGAAAAGAAAGAAAAAAAGATGAAAAAGCCTCGAGGGAAATCCAGGGTCATCAGGGCTATCGTGTTAACCTACAGATCAGTGATGTTAGTCATTGGTTTTTTGCGCGTGATATATCATATTCGTGTGATAATATCATATAATATGACTATAATATTAATATTGATATTGCCAAAAAGTATTATGCGGTCCTATAATATAGTTAATAATATACAGTATTTTCAGAAAACAACGGAAAAAAAATGGCTAGCTTGGTCCATGCCGAATTCTTTTTGTTCCCACAATGGTAAATGACCGCACGGCGACGAGAACGTCCACATAACTTAAATTGTTGTCAAAATGCAAAATGTCTTTGCGAGATAGTTTTACCTATCTTGTAGCTTCTTGTGACTTTACATAGTGGAATACCCTTTGCACGAGAATTTGTCGCATCAATTGATCAATTATCGTTGAGTGGCAAATATCGCTGATTGCATTCTTTGACTACAACACTTATGCATTATCTTCACGAAGACACATGTCTTTCTTCATGCGAATGATCTTTAAAAAAAAAATTACCTTCGAAAAGACCATAGCCCACAGATCGAGGAAAAGAGCCTATTTTCATCTCAAAGTCCAGCGTGACAGATTATTCATTGTCCGTTGAGTGTTGAAATTGTCAGTCTTAACGCCAATGTCCATCACTTGAAAAATGGGTCTATCGGATTGGCGACGAAATTTCCCGAAGGAGAAGCAACATTGAAGTCTAGACTCCCATTAGTTATGACTCTTATTCAGCGAGCATATTTTAGGACTATCATTCGAATTGCGTCAAATTAATTGTTTTGTTCCTAGGGCGAGTGGATTACAAAAGCCCATGGCCACTTAAGTATTGTGGCATTTTGTCCACATTTCGACATACATTTCGACAGACATTTTCGCCAGTGGACTAAGTGTTGTAGCCAAATGGCGCAATTAGCGATATTTTCCACTTAACGATAATTGATCGATTGATGCGACGTATAATCTCGTGCGAAAAATATTCGACTATGTATAGTCACACCAAACCGTAAGATAGATATGTATACCCCGTACAGACAATTTTCATTTTAACAACAATTTAGGTTATGTAGATGTTCTTGTCGCCGCACGGTCATTTACCATTGTGAGAACAAAAAGAATTCGGCATGGACCAAGCTAGCGATTTGTTGTCCGTTGTTTTCTGAAAATACTGTAGTTAATATATTTTACTATCCTAATAGGGCGGAGGGTTTGGCTGCTCAGGCGCCGCCAGGGCTTCTGCGGGAAAGGACAGCCAGCCAGACAATGACGTGTTCGAAGCGAGTAAAACAATAGCGTGATGACCATGTTCGTTTACTGATGGGCCTACAACAACTTCGCATCATCATCTATCGTTTGATTTAGTTGCATACTAGCAGACTTTTAAGATGGATGACTCGCTCGATCCAGGATTGCCTCGGCTACTTTAAGCTCCGCACAATTTTATGTCAATCGGTAGTAAGTCTGAAAAGATCTGCTTCGTGAATAGCAGCATTTAATAAGCATTCGACATGGAGGGAGAACACAAGGCACTCGTAAAGAGCCCCTCTGAGTAGTATATTTCGAATTGTATGGCCTCACTCACTGGGGTGCATGAAATTCTCGGTGCACTAAATCCCCGGAGTCATCGAACTTCAGGACGAAAATGTTATGATATATTATGCGTAGTTAATATCCCACCCATAATATAATATAAGTAGTCTATAGCATAATACTAATATCACCCAAAAGTATTATGGATAGTCATAATATTCCATGATATAGTCAATATCACCATGACTAACAACACTGCTACAGATACACGCAAGTCTAATGTACTCTTTCAACATCAGCATACCGAATATGCATGGCGCAGAAAGACTCAATTTTTTTGCAATACTAATAAATAGTACTTACAAGGATCTCTTGATCGAACTTATTATACTTTATTCACCCAAAAGGAACCAAGTTTTTCAAAGACCGCACGCTCTCTGCCGTGAATTTCGCAGCCACTTCTGCACTGTTCCAAGAACATATATCAGGCTGGTACTTTTCGCTCACACAAGACAACATCACCGTGTCTTCCATGACACGTATCCGATCAAGTTTTTTCCATTCGCTTTTGGTCACGTATAGTCTCTTGTTCGGCTCCACAGTCCAAACTCGTGTACTTTCTCGCGTTACCACGGTGGAGACCTCCACAACAGGTCGGACCTGTTTATCCTCGTATGCGCAAAGAATGTTGTATGAAACTTCCGAGTTGAACTCCAGTGTGCTTTTGAGTTGCCCCAGTGTAGTATAAAAGGGCAAAGCTCGAGAAACTTGGAATGTTGCGAGGAGCAAGAGTCTGAGTGAAAACGAGATTTCGTACGTGCCACGGCCTGCGCCCAGTGTACGAATGCAGGGCGATATTGGGATTTGAGTCCGGGTACGATTTGTTTCCAGCAAAAGCTTGATTTCGTTGAATTTGAACGGTTTTTCCGTCGTGAAGAGTCCCTTTTTCGGCGCCTCTTCATTGCTCTCTATATTCTCCAGTACACGTAGATCCGTCGGAATTAGCACACTTTTTTCGGCCAAACAATACACTTTCACGTTTGGATAATACGATAAAACCACGCTGATTTCGTCTCTTGTGACGTTGCTGCAATTCTGGTGGGTCAAGAGCTCGATTTCGGTGGGTTTTTGTCTCTGCACCGAAGCCTCGTCTAGACTCTCTAGAGGCGTAGTTGCCAGTGTTAATCGGACGAAGCCGAGTATGGCTATGAGTAGGTATGACAAAAGCATATATATTATTGAATCAAGGACCCCAATAAAGATTCTAAAATGTATATTTTGGGGCTCTAGTAGCAAGTCTGCTATCTTTTTTTTACCTTTACATAAGCGGTGCTCATATTTGGTTTTGAGGTATGCCATACACGAAAAGCACTATGTACTGCTACGAGGTGACGGGATTTCCTGCACAAAGATTGAAGAATCCACTTATTATTCGATAAGTTTTGACTTGATTTGGATTATTCTAAGCAGTCAAAGGGCGTATGTTGATATCTTATCGATCAATGATGCATATATCTATTTTCGTGCGTAAATACACTACAAATATGATGCTGGTCATTCATAAATTGGAGTCACTCAGTCCACTATGGTGCACGGGTGTCTTGCCGAAAACGTGGGGTCCTTCGCACGCGCCGTGCAAATCTGTGCAGGAATAAAAGTTTTGACAGCGTCAAATATAATTGCAATGTTTTGCTGGGCTTAAGATTTCATCTTCAATTGTACCCTTGTGTTGAGTGTTATGACCACAACATCGAAACGCGAAATGGGAATGGTCAAATCACATGTCACATGTATAGTTTATCTCGGGAATAACACGTCCTGTACATTGTCGACTAGGTATTATTAGTTCTGTATGTAACCAGAGATGGCATCTACTTAGCAGCCCACGTTTCGAGCGCGACATTAATTTGAGCATGGAAATTAACGTCTATGGCCAAAGATACCAACATCCCCTAGATTCTTGTTGACCGGGCTCTATAGACAAACATAGGTTCATGACCACCTTACAGGACTTTCCAAAAAAGCTTTGATACTGTTTATATTCTCAAGACATTCATCTTCTGAATCTACAGGTATGGAACGATGAAGTTTGCCAAAGTCCTCCAACAAACACTAATAGAAGAGGATCTCCCGCAAGAGTGGGTGGAAGCCGCTATTCAGTATAAAGTTTTGAAGAAATGTATCGGCAAGATTGTCAAAGAGCTCGCTTTTTTAGGCCTCTCGCAGGATAATCTTAGACTCCTTCTACAAGACGAAGATCTGGATGCAACGGTTGAGGTTTCACCAGAAGATGCCACGCCCAACAATCCCATTGTAGCCCATTACACGTTGAAGAAGTCGAAATCACAAATTGTGCCATACTTGAAAATTGTGCTCAACGAAAACGACTCAGCAGAGTACACTGCAGACCATATCCAAGAATTGGCCGAGCAAATACGGGCTAAATTGGTCAATGTGATGTCTACAGATGATGAGGACCGCCATATAATCGAGCTTAAAGAGGAAGAAGATCAATTTGTGCTTTCGCCCACCTCTTCAATACCGGACAGTGATGTTGAAAGTTTTGTCAAGGTCGAGAATCACAACGAGATTGTAATCATGCTCAATTCAGACTCCAAGTTTTTTCGCATGTTGAGCTTAGAGCTCGGAAAATTGGAAGAGATCAGAAATTTGGAGGAACAGAAGTTGATTGATGAGATTGACGGGCTCAGCAACTCGGTGCTCCTGCTCTCAAGAAAACGCTCGGACTTGTATGCGTGGCGTGAATTTTTTCGCATTTATCTTGACTCAGAGGTTTATTTCAGGTACAACGAAACTTCACTGAGTCACCTGGAGCGGTCTTCAGAACAGGTCAAAGCCAATCTCCAAGCATTTGCAGATCGAGCAAAACAGGCGCAGATTCTTGATCGCTTCAAAAGCAAACAAGCTGCGATTGCCTACCAAGAATTCTTGGAGATGAATAACCGTTTACTCAAAATCATCCAATACCAGTCTATCAATACCACTGCTCTACGCAAAATTTTAAAGAAGTTTGATAAGCGTACGTGTTTAAACATTTCAGGCAAATTCCCCGACCTTATTTCAGATCACGTGTTCATCAATGGATCGTCAGTGGCGCAGCTGATTTGTTTCGTGATGCAAAATAAATTGCTCACACTTATTCCCCAGCTCGACGATTATACGTGTCCAATCTGCATGTCAGTGGCATTCAAACCCATTCGCCTTGACTGTGGCCACATTTTTTGTGTGAGATGCTTGATCAAGACTAAACAGAGAGGAAGAACAGACTGTCCGCTTTGCAGATATCATGATGCAATTAAATTGGCAGACTCACGTAACTTGGACTTGAATGCGATGGAGCTCATAAAGAAGAATTTCCCACTTGAGGTGAAGGAAAAGTTGAAGGAGATGGATAAGGAGCGTTATGATGAAATGGTGCGGCACAAGAATTGTGTGATTGTATAACGGAAATTCGAGCGATAACTGCGAAATCAAAAACTTTTATTTTTGCCTATATTATCCATGCAAGCTCAAATATATGTCATGAAGATGGTGGAATCTTTGGAGCGGTGACCCCATCAAAAAGCTACGGCCAAGAATAGTATGCAAGAAGACAGACACTGGAGATTGCTCTATTAGTGCTTATCTGGTAAAACATACAGAGCGGGGTCTGTACCGTATGTTTTTGCTAAGGATATGCGATAATTTGAGCTTTGGTGTTTTAAGAGGCCATATTCTTCGATTTATTCTCACAATGCCACTTTTTCCATCCTTTTCGTGAAACACAACCAGTCTTCAGAGCTAGATCTCGGTCCATACTGAAAAACATGTCCGAATTCACGGCTCATGTCTTTGGTTGATTTTATGTATGTAATTTAAGCGCATGCATACACCCATCTATATGAGATTGCGTGGTGACTCAAGAAGTCATGCGACAACCAATAACAGTTCTTGTCTATGAGCTTGCCGTGGCACTTTTCATACTAGTGTGCCGGAGAACAGCCTGCATCGATAACGACTCTTTTCTCCGGTTTAAATGATGCCGTCCATGCATCTTTGTCGGCTAATAATCAATATACCCTCCGAATGTCCTGCATTTGTCATCAGAATGCAATAACTCTCAGAGATGCAACCTGGCCACACCTCTGTCAAAGCTTTTGACACGGCACCAGCGATTACAGTGGCTTCTAGTCATGCAAGACGTACATGGCACACAATTCGGCAATCGTTTTCATCGAAATTACTATGGAACAGATCAAAACGCCAGGATAATCAAAGTTGCTTGTTTCATGAAACGTTTGATTTTCAGACCAGTCACTAATCCTAAAATTTTGAATGCAAATCCCTTTTCAGTTCACTTACCACTAAAACACCAATCAGCCACCATGTTTCTTATATGACTGAGCTGAAATCTGCAGGTACAACGTGTATACACGTCAGCGCTCGTAATTGGCAATATATCTGCCGCCGCAGGTTCCAGGTGGCAAAAGACGCCCACAATTTGAAAATAGACTGAGCCGATCCCATGGGGTCATGAAACTTTTCATCGAAAATGAAATTTTCTTTATACCTAAAGATTAACATCTTTATCAATATCTCGTGACTCGTCAAATCACGGTGTAACTATATGGCATGTAGTAGCGTAGGCAGCATCTATTCGAGTTTTTTCTCGGTATGCGCTTCAATTTGTAGCGAGAGGAAAAGTCATCGGCCACATCTGGCCTAAAAGTAGTTTTTGATCATCTTTTCAATTGTCTGGTTTTTGATTCACGAAACACCAGAACATTTTTATCCAGAGAAATAATTCTTGATCTGAGAGATCATTCCTCCGCCGTAGGGCCATTCAAGCTGCCCATCAAGTATATCATAATTGCCATGGAATCGACTGTCACAGAATCCCCTCATTGCTTGTGGAGTAGCACCAATAAGCAAGGACCCCACCCAGGTGTCGCCAGAGGTAATGATGATACAGTATTCATCGCGTCTCCAAACACCTCCTAAATTGTGCAATACCATGTGTATGGCTTTTGCGATTGTCTTTTCATCCAATTGTAAATCATGGTCACTAGAAGTCTCCCAAAACCTATACCAAACACCGCCCATTTGCCCATGCGTCTCCCTGCTCTTGGCGGCTGTCAATTTGTAGAAAAATAGAAGGACGTTCTCATAAGTGTCTTGTAATCTGCAGCCAAGAGTTTGAGTTAATTTTGTGAAATTTGGCCTGATCCAAGTCGTAGATTCCTTCATCTCTAGTTTCTCGGAAGGTGCGTTCTTCCCATTTCCTGTGTAGAAATGCAAGTTTGTCTCTGTGTTTATGTTTCCATATTCTGGTTTGAGATCGGTTCTATCGGGTTGTATTTTCACGACAATATCCGCACTTGATAAATTATGCTCGTTCTGCTCTCCATTACTCGGCGCTGTTATGTTGTGTTCAGGTAGACCCGACGCGTCCTCCGCCAATAACGGAGAAATCATGCACAAGACGGCCAACACGGTGATAAATGATTGCGCGTGCCTCAGCATAACAAAGCGATTGGCTGTAGGAAATCAGATAATAGCTGAATTTTGAAACGATCAAAGCTTGTTAAAAAGACTTCTAGATGGATTTCGGGTAATCTGAACCTTCAGGTGTATTTTGCCACCATGCGCACCGCTGTTAATTTATATGCAGCACCGTTTTAAATGTGCTAGCACACAGGTTATTACAATTGACGGGGAACTGAGTTTTATAGTGGTTCAACCCGATGAAATCTGGGTCTACGTCCACGCGTGTACTTTATATAGTCTATCTGCCGCTTGAGAAAGGAAAAGTTTTTCTTTTCTTCCGCTAGGGTGAAAATTCTTCTCACAGTGGTGGCGCACTCTCTCTAGTCGTGCCTCAACCATCTGTGTTTGTAGTGGTACGATTCGCGCAGCGTCAAACTTACCTGTGTAATTCACGAAGGACCTGAGACTGGAAGCTAAACTAGCAGAATCGTTCAACCGTTCAACCCTAGTTTCGGAGGAAGGAAGTAATGACTCAGATGAGTCAGAACTATCAGACTTACTTATAAGGATAGCAGGTGAAGTTGTGTCAGAGTCATCAAGAAGTGCTGGGATTGTATATAGGGACTTAATCGCGCGACATAATTGCAGTCTTGTTCAAAGTGCCGAACGTAGTTACGCCGTAAAAGCGCGCGTTTATACGCTGTAACGTTTTCTCGCTTTTTACTTTACGAACACGGGTGCACGGGTGCTTTCTACGGGATAAGTTTGCGGTAAAAATCACCAACCGTATTTACGAATATCTACCCGCACGGCTTCACGGATCTATACAGTATTTTCCGTCGTTTTCTGAAAATAATGTACGTGTTTACGCGACTTATATGCAATAAATGGCTCCAAAGGCTGGGCGTGTGCCGTATGCCTTATTCTGGAAGCGAGGTAAAACCCCGTCTTGCTACTCAAGTAGGACCATCGTCTTTTGAATATTTATGGGAAAGACAGCTTCCTGAAAGAAAGGATTGGCCTACTGCTTAGTGACGACGATCATTGGAGCCTTCCATTCAGTTGAGCAGCGTGTTTACTCTCAAATCTTTTAATAACGCACTCATTCAAGCTTAATTTACAATCATCTCCCTCATAAGAGCCCAATTCTTCTTGGATTCAAGGAGGAGAGGCTTGTGGGATGAGAGGGGGCAGACACGGCTCTCGAACTTCACAGCTGGCTTTGATAAAATTGATCAGTATCTCACAGAACCAAGAGAGGTTGAGGGTCAGGACATTGTTGCCTTTTACAAATTTAGAAGGACAATTTATCCAGTAATTTCGAGTATGGCTAGAGACGTCTTTGCCGCGTGTGCAACTTCAGCACCAATCACATTTCTCTCAGAAAGGAGACGTCGTTTTAAAAAGGATGAACCGACTTCTGCCAAGAACAATCAGGATTATCGCGGTGCTCAAGTCAAGGGGTGTAATTAATAGCGAAGGTTGGTCCGAGAATCTTCTGATT
>JAKTUB010000072.1:23722-42928 GCA_030556465.1 Metschnikowia picachoensis
CTGTTTTTTTTTTTTTTTTTTTTTTTTGCTTGATACATCTGATTAGGGACCGGGAGCCAGAATTGCTTACCTAGCTCTCCACAAAACTATACATGAATGTATATAAAACCCTAGTCACCTTCGCTGCAACAGGAAGAGTAAAATGCTTCTGATGAGATCATACCCTTAATCGACAAAGAGGATGATGATGCTGATATGTCAACCATCTTGGATTATCTTACAGACTAGTGTTCTTGATTGAGTTTCGCATAAGCCTGTTATCATCCTCGTGTATATCACGTGCAAGGCTATAATTTTTTTGGTACACCTTCATAAATTGAACACGCATCTAAAGAAGCCAGACTGATGACTACAAAGCCGGCTTTTTCAAGATCGAAGCAAATTTCTAATGAGATGCAACCGGTGACTGCTGTGAATATGCTGCACATAAACAGAAGAAGGTCACGTGCCGGCGCCCAAATTTACGCAATGTACACGCACCCAAAATCTATAAAAAAGCGCGCGATAAAACTTTTTACAGCGTAAATACGGCGTTTTGTTCAACAATGCTAGAAGCCTAACTTGTGCTCAAAGCTTGCCCCAATCAATGAGGTGTCAAGTCGCGCAAGATAGGGGTTCGATTGTTGAACGAAAAAAACAGGCGAGAGATAATTCAAAAATAACGACAACTGCAGGACTCGAACCTGCGAGGGCAAAGCCCAAAAGATTTCAAGTCTTTCTCCTTAACCGCTCGGACAAGTTGCCTTGATGATACAATGTATTTCCCCCTTATTACTATTTGAATCGTCGAAATGTATCTGTCGGAATCGGCGTCCGGCTCGATGATTAACTCAAATAAAAAAAAATAATAAAAAAAAAGCGGGTTGAATTTAGTAAGAGTGTCGTGTATTTGCTCTGGTAGAGCGAGCTCTATGTAAGATGCTTTGAATAAGCTTCCAGAAGGAGCTTGTAGAAAAGCTTGCTCCTTTTTTCTCATTAGTTAGTCCAGGACTAAGATATAAGTACTTCGACCTCTCTTTGCGGCATCCTCCATAATATCATGGGGCTTTATGCAGAACACGTGCGCATTTTCCATACAGGTCTGTCATAGTATGTACTAGGCCAACCGGGAATATCTATGACAGATAACACAGCCTGCTATCCCCATTATTACTAAAGGGACTCTTATTTTCGATCCTCAGAATGTATCTATCGGTGTCGCGTTTGGTGTAGCGGACAAGACCATTATCAAGGCTAGATCTACTTCTAATTAAACTGTCAGGTTCGATGTATTAGTGTTCACCGGGAATGCCTGATTCTTATGTTTATTATAGCTCTCTGAAGAGCCCTTGCACTGCAGGGGAAAGAGTGACTATTTATACTTTTAGCTCAACAAGGCTCGGCAGAGCTTGACGAGGCTTAGCAAAGAAGAAGAGTGTATGTAAGAGACTTTACTGGTTAAGCCAGCAACACTCGATACGTAAATCACCAGCGTGCGACTGCACGCGTGGTATCGAGTTGAGCAAGGTGGAACCAGAGAAGACCGATTATAGCACTATATAGGGACCCTGACAGTTAGCAAGACACTCAGTTCGAGGTCACCTATGATACCGTCAAGTGAGAGTAAATCCCCAAGCACATAACTCACTTTATCAATCAACCCAGTGTATCAAAGTCCCGAGCCGTACGATCTCCGTCTACGACCTTAGTACAACCTTCAGCCCGGATCAGTTATACTATATTCTGTAGAAAAAAGGCCCGGGCAGAGGCAGGAAGATGTTAGACGGCAGTACGAAACGGTCAACAGAAGCTCTACCGACAGTTCTGCAGTTTTTTTAAAGATATATCACATTATAGGACGCTCTCGTTAGATTATGGCGGTGGATACTGTGTCGGAGTTAAGCGTATGTGAAAGGTTAGCCCTTTTCTATGTAAGAGTGCGGGAACCAGGGCGTACTTAAATGTGGGGCAGGTTCTTGCACCTGTGGCGAGTGCTGAACCTCAGAAAGTTTCAGAAGTGCACGCGACGGGGCGCGTGGACGAAAGGATGTAGCCCTGATTCGGGCCAGACATTCAAAACGGTCATCTATTGAATATCTTGCGGAAATGGGCGTGTGGCGTAGTTGGTAGCGCGTCTGCTTTGCATGCTGAAGGTCATCGGTTCGATTCCGGTCTCGTCCAAAAATTCCACCTTCTTTATCGGTTGTATAGTGTAGTGGTTATCACTTTCGGTTCTGATCCGAACAACCCCGGTTCGAATCCGGGTACGACCTTTTTTACTTTCAAAGAATTATCCTGACTTGTTTCTTGTGATAATCTTTAAAAGAGAGTAATCTCTCGCTATATATATTCAAACATGTATACTTTATCCGATCTAGCATTATTATTAGCCGAGAACGCAAAGTACCAAGGTTGACCTAAAACAAGCTTGTAGAAGTTTCTGAGAGAAACACAAGTCGATTATTTTTTGTGTATACTCTGTATGCAAAATTTTGTGTATCTATTGATTTATACATTTTTGACTGTGTAAACGCGGTTTTCTGTTAAGACGGTTTGTTTCTTAAAGAAAGAAAAATTCTGCCTGTAGTCACCTACAATATCAAGCTTTTGGAGAAAAAACAAGACTCCATAGAATTTGATAAGAAAAGAAAACTGTGTTTTTCCCGACGCTTTTTTCATTATTTCCTTGTCAACTATCGATCTTGAAAGATTGCTCACAATAGACTACCCCCTAGGTATCGATGAGGAAGAGTCCTAACAAACTGGTTCGCGGATTTCACATCGTAGTTCCAAGTAGGATTCTTCACGTTGAGTCCCCTTGTTTGTCGTTTCCCCCCTTGTTCCAGATGTGTACTTGTTCAGGAAAAAATAAAATATTAGCCACAATTTAAATCAAACAATTAAGCTTGTGCAGTCATGACGGGTACGGGTGCCGGACGCGATCGCGCCTGTGTCGTGATCTAATGTCTCGGAGATCGCCATGCGTACACCTACTCATTGGCGTGTAAAAACGACTCGAAAAAGTGATTCACTATGAGCGCGCGCGAGGAAAAGTATGACCGCCAGATCCGGCTCTGGGCTCATGCAGGGCAGGCTCGCTTGGCCCAGGCACATGTATGTCTAGTCAAT
This sequence comes from Metschnikowia picachoensis, assembly GCA_030556465.1. Classification (NCBI taxonomy): domain Eukaryota; kingdom Fungi; phylum Ascomycota; class Pichiomycetes; order Serinales; family Metschnikowiaceae; genus Metschnikowia; species Metschnikowia picachoensis. Next base: position 26,831 of record JAKTUB010000072.1, read on the forward strand.
GCGAACGCCGCCGGCTCGGAAACGTTGAAGAATTTAGTGCTACCTGGAGTGGGCGCATTTACAGTATTGGACGATCGTGCGGTAACTGAATCTGACTTGAGCGGGAACTTCTTCATTGAGAATGAGCACCTTGGTATGAATATAGCACGTGCCACGACCGAGTGCCTACAAGAGTTAAATCCCGACGTAAAGGGCCTGTATTCAGAATGGCTGCTTGAACAAGCATTGAAGTCGTCAGCGTGGTGGGCTCGATATACTACCGTAGTGGTGAGCGGCTACACCCCTCCAGAACTTTTGGACCGACTCAAGGCTATTTTATGGGACTTGAGCATCCCGCTTCTATTCCTTGCAACCAGCGGGTTTTACGCTTCATTGACCATATTGGCCAGAGAAACTACAATTGTGGAAACCCATGACCCATCCAAAACGTACGACTTGCGCATAGATTGTCCGTGGCCCGAGCTATACCAGTACTGTGCCCTGTTTGACATGGATCTGCTAGACGATACAGAGCACGCACACGTTCCGTACATTGTCATATTCATCAAGGCTCTTGACAAGTGGAGACTGGATCACGCTGGCGCAGCCCCCCTGAACTACGCAGAGAAAAGGGAGTTCCGCTCGAGATATATCGAAAATATGTCCAGGAACAGAAACGTTGAGACGAACTTCATTGAGGCCCTGCAGTCCGTGCATAGGGCGCTTCAAATTACGCTGGTGCCAAGCTCTGTTCAGCAGATGCTTTCTCGAAGCGAGCGGCTTGAACTTAATGCACAAACGCCGGATTTCTGGCTATATGTGCGTGCTTTAAGTGACTTTCTTGATGTGAACGATGGAAAATTACCCTTGCCTGGAAACATCCCCGATATGGCATCCACCACGTCCAACTACGTACAGCTCCAGGCCATTTACAAACAAAAAGCGGAAACGGATAAGAAAAGATTCATTTCAGAGCTCAAAAAAGTGTTTGCCCAGGTGGGGAAACTGCATGAAGACATCGACCAACACCTTGTCGCCATGTTTTGTAAAAATGCTGCGTTTCTTTACGCCACGAATGGTTCGGGTAATTTGGTGTCACCGCTGCTCACGCGTCAACTCAACGCTCTGATTGCCGGCGAATCGGAAAACGGTGCACATAACGACTTGGCAATCTATTTTGGAATGCTAGCCCTTCACAAGTGGCTGAGTCAGGGAAAATGTGGAGGATTTAGTTCTTTCATGGATTGCTTCAAACAAGTTGCACACTTATCAAGCGACGAGATCACTGCGTCTGCCGTTAGCACACTTAAAGAGATCTTCACACACGATGGGGAAGGGTATCACAATATCTGCAGTCTCATAGGAGGCATTGCTGGACAAGAGGCGTTGAAGATTGCTACGGCGCAGTATATACCTTTGGACAACCTTTATATTTTTGATGGCGTCCGGTCGACAAGCTCCAAGTATAAGATTTGAGATGTCTCTATAAATCGTCGAATTGGCCCTGCATTCCCGATCCATTTTTCGGTTTTTTGTTTTGCCGAATCATGTCCTTCCAATCAACTTGCGTCTCTTCATCCTCAGAAGGCTCCTCCATGATCTGCTTTTCAATAGCGTCTCTCTTTCTTTTATTTTTTTCACGCCGCACTGTCTTCGACTCCTTAGTGTCCACCTTGACAGACCAGGCCTCATTTTTCTTCTTCAAGAGTTTGCGGGCCTTCGCATCGTTTATTTTCCGGGCCTTCTCTGCCTCCAAGTTTTCCAACCGGGCCTTTTCCTTGGCCTCATCTGCATATGCATATTTGTCCATATCGAATTCCTCTTTGATCAACCAGCCGTTTTCCGGCATGTCTTCCTTAGCGATATATCGCGTCTCGGGCATTTTCGGGAGCCGGAGCAAGCCGTACATTCTGGCGACGCCAAGGTAATCGAGGGCCAGCATTCTGAAGATGGACGAGGCAATATGCTTGTGATAATAACGAACAAATCCGACATAGGACTTTACCGCAAGTTCATGGCGTGCCCGATCTGCGAGCATATACTGCTTTGTCTTTTTCTGAAATTCTGCGTGGAACTTTTCGTCAAAAGGCAACTCTAATGCCGTCATGTCCACCTTCTTTACCTCCATCAATCCAACAAAATCTTCCTCGTTGGATTCGCGCTGAAGCATAACTATTGCACGTCCAGCCTTGTTGGCCCTTCCTGTTCTACCACATCTGTGAACAAACACGTCTGGGTCTGTAGGCGGATCGAGCTGGACCACCAAATCCACATCGGGGATATCTATACCGCGCGCAGCCACATCGGTGGTCATCAACACGTGTTTTGTCTCCAAAGCGTCGCCGTCAGTGAAGCTTTGAAGCGTCTTTAACCTGGCGTTGGTGGTGAGCTGTCCATGTAACGAATGAAAGTGGATTTTGTCTTCTGGTGTGAGCTTTTTCAAGAGGTTGTAGAAATGCTTTACACCCGTGCACGTCGGAAGATACACGATGCATTTCTTGAAGCGGTAGTTGTGGGCGAGATAAAGAAACGATGTGATCTTTTTCTCGGCTTCGATGAACGCATACTGTATCGTGAGTGACGAAGGCGCCGCCCTTGAAGCCAGTTTCGACTGCACGGCAATACGCACCGGGTTGTTCAAGCCCGTGTTGAATACGCGCGAGCCCGCGGACGAAAGCGTCGCGGAATATAGGCCTGTCCGCCGCTGATTTGGAAGCATTTTGAGAATCGCGATAACGTCATTTTCGAATGATAGATCGAGGAGCTTGTCGGCCTCATCGAGCACCGCAATCTCCACCGAGGAAGTGTGCACCTTCAGCGACTTAAGCATGTCAAAAAGGCGGCCTGGCGTTGCCACTAAGATATGTCTCCGGCCAGTAGTAAGTGTGTCTATATCCTCCCTCACGGAAGCAAGCGATCCCACCACCAACTGCGTGTTGATCTTCTGTTTCAGCTCCGGTAAAAAGGCGAGCACACGGTCAAACACGGCCTGAGTCTGGCTCGCCAACTCGCGGGTCGGGGAGATCACCACGGCTAGCATATGGCCCTTTTTCACCGGATCGGGTGCCTCGGTGTCAGTCACGTGACCATATAATCTGTTCGAAACGTGCTGTAACACGGGGATCACAAACGAAAGAGTTTTCCCGGACCCGGTCACTGACTCGACAATTACATCCTTATTTTTGCTGAAAAGCGGGATCGTTGATGCCTGCACAGGTGTCATCGTGGGGTACCCTAGAGACACCACCGCTTCATATAGCCACGGGTGGAGCTGGGACTCGAGCGACTCCCACAGCAAAGATGTCATTTTTTCAGGGGCAAACGTCTGTAGGTGGGTTGTTTAAATCAAGGCAGTGGCGAGAGTTTGCAAAATGAGGAAGCCAGATTTCGCTTTTTATCCAATGTCGATTCTGTGGAGCTGAGATGAGATGAGATGACATGAGTGCATTGCGATGAATGCTGGTTTTTTCGCATCCGTCGCGCACCGGTGCATACTCCAGATACTAACCAATTACCATCAATCTTTGCGACAGGTATTTATGTTCAAAAGGTTACAGCAGTTGGTGATGAGTCTGAATCGAGCACTGGGTCAAATTTGCGAATATGACAAGTGGCTGAAAAAGCAGCTTATACGAAAAATCCAGGAGCTAGAACAGGGTCCGGCAAATGCAACGACTACACTGGCTTCTACAGGTCTGGAAGCCTTATCAAGCTCTATGGGGTCAGCAGAAGATGGCTCAACCAGCCATGTAACAGTCAAGCCGGTGCAAAAAAAACGAAAGTTTGATTTCACGAAGGTGCAAACGCGATTTGTGGCGTTCCGCTTTGCCTACATGGGGTGGAATTACAACGGGCTCAATTATCAGTACGACCCCACGCCTCTTCCCACTGTCGAGGAGGTCATCTTGCAAGCCATGGAAAAGGCCAAACTTGTTTCTGAATGTGACCCTGTGGCGTCTGATTTTAGCCGGTGTGGAAGAACAGATAAGGGTGTCAGTGCGTTAAACCAAGTGATTTCACTCAATGTGCGGTCGACTTTGACCAAGGAGGAACAAGCGGACAAAAGTAACGACGTGCGCGAAATTCCATACTTGACTATTTTGAATGCACTTTTACCGTTGGACATTCGTATCACTGCTGTCAGCTTGCACCCGCCTCCCAACTTCAATGCTCGCTTCAGCTGCTCTTATAGACACTACAAATACCTCTTCTCGAAAAAGGAATTGGATTTGGAGAAAATGCTGCAAGCAGCCAAAATGTACGAAGGCGTGCACGATTTTAGAAACTTCTGCAAGATTGACGGGTCCAAGCAGATCACGAACTTTTTCCGAGAGGTATACTCGGCAAATATTGTTCATCAAGATGGAGACTTCTATGTGTTTGACCTCAAAGGGTCTGCTTTCTTGTGGCATCAGGTAAGACGCATGGTGGCCATTCTATTTTTGGTGGGCCAAGGCCTCGAGTCACCTTCCGTGGTACAAGATTTGCTCAATATCGAAAAGTACCCCAGCAAACCTTTGTTTGAAATGGCAAACGATTTGCCCTTGGTGCTTTATGACTGTGTGTTCCCTGAGATGGAGTGGCTCACATCGGCCGATGATTTTGACGGGGCCCAGAAGACAAAGTTGGTGAAAGAGCACACCAAATTTAATGGCTTACTTCATGAATACCAGTTGAAGTCGCATATTGCAGCCATGGTGCGAGATGTTTTTGTTAAAGACGAGTTAAAGGAGAACTCTAGTGCATTTCCGGACGCAGGAGCCGTCAATCTTGGTGATGGTAAGGGGCGCAACTACAAATCATACGTGCCGATTTCCCAGAAAGAACTCGGCGATGACGTTGCGACGGTGAATGCCAGACACAAGGAGAAGCAGAAGCAGAAGGGGAAACGATAATGTGTGGTATAAGAAAGCAAGCGTTATTTATTGAGCGAAATGATAATATTCAAGTCTTTCAAGATTATTTATACTCTTTCTTCAGTCCATAGCGCCATAGCTTCTTGGGTCCGGTGATTGGGAAAGCACAATAGACGAGGTATCAGAAGTATTTCAGTTTTTTTGAGTAATATCTGGCTAATATTTACCCCGCCGACATTCCTCTTATTCTAAATTTTCATCTGTGTTTTTTTTATATGGTAGGCAAGGCTTTTTGGCCTGATTTCCTTCGTAAAAAGAAAGGAAGGCGGATGCAAGAGGGTTTCAAATCGGTGATTAACATATAATCGGACAGACTACCTTCAAAAGCTTTCAGAGAGTAATTTTTGCCTAGCCCACGGGCATTTTGAAACACCCTGTATTTATCAGACGTATCTATAAGAAAAAAAATAACATTAAGAGTTTCTTTAATATGACGTGCCTTTGCCACATTTGATGAAGGACTGGCGCCAGAATTGCTACCTAGCTCTCCACAAAACTACGCATTAAAATTCCGTGTTTTTTACAAATTATGAAAAGAAAGCGCGTTTCAATCTCTGCAAACTTGCGTGCTCATAGCTCAAGCGTTTCTTGAAGCTATGCATTAAATGCGTTGAAGGGTTTTGTTTTTTGTCAATCACAACTGGACTCTACTTGGACGAGAAGGTTACGAGGACTCAATCTAGTTTCACATGCCCATATTATGTTGCAAATTATATAGTAATTACTATATAAACTTATAAAGAGAGTGTATAATCAGGATTCTTCATAGTAATAGTAATTCTTTCAATCAGTAATCCTAGCAATTACTAGGCTGTATAGTAGTAATAATACAGCTTGTAGAATCTGAAGTCAGGAGAACTCTTCAGTTTTTGTAGTTTAAACTGTGCACAGCCTGGACAAAACCGTTACCGGATGGCTTCCAACTCGAATTACAGCTTTTTGAAACATGTTTAGAGTGAACGATTGATTGCAGGTGTTATGAAACGGGTCAATCCGTGATGACGAGCGCAGAAAGTCATTTACCGATTTCGTGATAGTGTATCTAAAATTTTGATAGGGTACAAAAATATTGATAGTTAGTTTTCGGGATTGAAAACTGTCACGAGAGCCTCGCCATCATCCTCGCTAGTGTCGGAATCTTCGATAGTAACAGCTTCCAATTCTCCGTCTTCATCTTGATTTTCATTCTCTTTGTCTATGATGTTATCCGACGTCAGCTTCGCCCCTTCAGCAACATCGCATACCGTGCTCCCTTTATCAACAACGTGTTTCTCTCATCAATGTTCGCTTTGTAAACAGAATAAACTTCGTGAAAGTATTCCTTAACATTTGTTATGGCTGAATCCGAAAAGCATTACTTTAAATTTCTCTAGCAGAGACAGTGATAAACGCCATGTTTTACCCTTTTTTGAGGCCTTTTGGTGATTATAGGATTATAGGATTATATAGTAATCTCTAAAAACTTTTTTAGTAATAGTAAGCCTAGTAATCTGCTGTAATTACTATAGTAATCTATAGTAAGCTTCGCGCGCAAATTATACAGATTACAATACAACACTGCCCATATATTTCTTCGCCTGAACAGGAGCCTTAGAATCCAGTTCTCAGAATTTTTGCAAAAACGCATTTTATGAGGAGTAAAGGATTCATCATGAAAAATAAACACTATTGGAAAATCAACTGTAGGATATGCTTTTAAAGACATGAACAGTATTCTACCGAGGCTAGGGTGCCATGGCAATGAGACAGAATTCCTTGTTAAATTGAATTATTCTTATTTCTTCTTATTTCTTTTTGTTTTTTTTTTTCTTAATTTTTTTGATTTTTTTTTTGGTTTTTTTTATCTTTTTTTATCTTTATTTCCTACAGCTTTTATATCCAATGGCGATTTTTTATGCGTGCTACCTGAGACTCAAGTCCCCCTGTTGCGAGAGTTGAAGCGGGTTGGGGGAAGTACAGCCATTAGGGCGATGACAACCTAATTACTTCTCATACGCAGACAAGCCAAGATATCAACGCAAGGCAAGGCAACGAAGCTGACTAGGGTTTTGTATATATTCAGCTATAGTTTTGCGGAGAGCTAGGTAAGTAATTCTGGCTCCCAGTCCTTAATCGGATGTATCAAGCAAAAAAAAAAAAAAAAAAAAAAAAAATCAAATATCTCCCCCTTCTGAATGACCTGTGCATTCTTTGTAGGCAACAATTGCCTCTTGCCTTTCACCGGTCAGGCCACATTAGTATGATCAATCAATCAAGGCCATCAACAGAACTAAACTCGATATCGTCTTTATACTTATATATCGAATATTTCAGAGATGATAGGTCATAGTCTGATCTCGTAAAATTCCATGCTACTGAAATCAATCAATCTCAAATGGTGGTCGTTATATCTAGAACACTAACCACGCAAAAAAAAGTACGAGCCGCGGCTCAGAATAGCTCGGTACCCCGGCCGATTGCAGGTTGTTGCCGAGCGCAGGACGCGGCCGGAGATTAATCAGATCTGCGACTGCACTTGCACTAGCAAGCAACGTGTGACCCAACATTTGGTTCATTGCATTGATACTTTACATTTTATTTTTGGGTAGTAGGGTGAAATGGACTTGCAAACATCATTTGACCGGCTCTCTAATATAGGCGACGTGAATCCGCCACGCGAGATCGAGATCGAGACCACTTCTGGGGTCAGAGGCACCATTGCCGTGCCGCATTCAGTGGATGAAGACGATTTTTTGCAGTTGGGCTATGCACCGCCCACGCACAAGATGGCGATTATCTTGCACGGCCAAGGCGGGCATAGAAACTACTGCTACCAGCGGAAGTTGGCGCACAAATTGGCGGCCCAGTTGGGTATGTATTCCTTGAGAATCGATTTCCGTGGCTGCGGGTCGCTGGCGGATGTGGCCGATCCGAAAGTGGGGCGTACGTTGGAATCAGATGTCGAGGATATACAAGCCGTGGTCAATTACGTGACAAGTGGCGAAATAAACTGTTTGGGCATAAACTTCGATCTTCTGGCCATAGTGGCACATTCCCGCGGCCTGTTGGCGATGTTTCTCTGGGCAGTCGGGCAAGAACGGCTCTTAAGAGACCCGAAAACGGCAAAAACCGCTATAGTCGTGCCTAATCTTGTAAACTGCTCGCTGCGGTTCCGCTCGTTTACGGTCCTCGACAGGTACCGTATACCCGACGAAGGACTTGGATACATGGAGCAACAGGCACTTCGAAATGGCAAAATGCAGATGGTGAGGATTACGCGCCAGGAGTTGCACTCGCTTGCTGAAGCCGACACTGCCCTGTTTGCGCAATTGTCGCCGCAATGGTCTGTCTTGAGCGTTTACGGAACAGAGGATTCCATCATTTCAAAAGAGGATTGTGCGCATTTCGCTAACACCCTAAACAGAGGACCATTCACACACCATCTTGAGCTCATTGATGGTGCCGATCACAATTTTTACGGTGTTAAGCTCATTGAGAACGCAGGCGACGAGGAGGCTTCTAATCCTCACAAATTGCCTCTTCTGAAAAACAAAGTGGTCAACTTTAACTACGTAGCATGTGCAGTGATAGCAAACTATCTTCGCACAGACCAGGAGCTCCTTCGATTCCAGGCTATGCACGGTCTAGTTGGGGCTGCACCGAGGGTTAAAAACGTTGACGGAATCTCCAATTTCAGGGACTTGGGAGGCTGGCCGATTTATAGGCCTACTTTTGAGTTGAAGGAATATGCGACTTTATACATTCGACCAGGCGTGCTTTTCCGTTGCGCAAATCCAGCCAATGTGACGATAAGAGGGCTTCAAACACTCCGGGAGTTAGGGGTGAAAACCGTGTTTGACCTTCGCTCAGTGGAAGAATGCGAGAAAGACGGAGTGCCAAGAGATCTTGGTACTTACGGCCTAGAGCGGGTCCATGCACCCGTTTTCAGGCATGAGGATTACCTGCCCGAAGCGGTGGCGCTCCGGTTCTCGAACCTCATCACCTCCTGGCATACATATGTGCACATCTATGACCAGATGCTAGAATCGGGCGTGAATCTGTTCAGACAAATGTTTGAGCATCTACGTGACCGACCGGAGGTACCGGTTTTATTCCATTGCACGGCCGGCAAGGACCGTACCGGCGTGTTTGGCATGTTGGTGCTCAGGTTAGCCGGTTTGGATCGGTTTACGATAGCCAAGGAATATGCGTTAACCACCTACGGATTGGTGCCTGACCACGAGATAATCAGGCAAAAGTTTGTTGCTGGTGTCGAGAAAATGCATAATGATGAGAAAGGCGAGATGTTGGCTCTGATGATAATGCAGGGTCGTCAGAACTGGTCTATCGAAGTCGACGGATTCAATAATCTAATCAGCTCACGCCCGGAGGCGATGCTTGCAACAATGGACCTTTTGGACTCGAAATACGGTGGCATTTTGAACTACATGCAAGAATATTTGAGGTTCAGCCAGAAGGACGTGGAAACAATCTTTAGCAACATTGTATGTACAGACTTGACACATCCAGATGGCCAAGTGCGTTGCAGCAGAGTCCATGGCCCGGCAAGGTTATAGCCCCGAGTCTGAGTCTGATTCTGCGTCGAATCTCACATGATCGGAAGCGGCCTTTGTCTGAATATGATCTTTTTCTCAATGATATCGATGATTTGCATGTTTTCGCCAGAATGTTCTCCAGGTACGCTAAGCACCCCCAAGGGCTCACGCAAGGTTTCCACAACCCCTAGTAGACGCTGTGATTTTCCAATAAAAAGCACGACTTTCGACGGATCCTTCTCATCGAACTCCATTTTTCCAAACCTGATTGCCTCGCGAAGGTTGTCGACTCTGGCAAAGCTGTTGATGTAATCTGGATCGATATTCTCCGTCTCAGTGGGTGCGTTTGCAGGAAGGTTGAGCTCGCCCTGGATCTCCAAAATCGAGAGACCAAAAGGCGTCAGTATATAGCATGAGCCCTCAGGTAAAGCAGATGCTTGGTTATTTAGCGCCTCATGTGCTCGTTGATAGTATACATCTGCGGTGGGCATGTTTATGGGTGATTATTGAAAAGTTCAGTTTGGGCCATGTGACGCGGTGATTTCTCTGTGATGAGACGCGCGTCATTTTGCCATTTTGGTGGCCTTTACGAAATTAAAGTTCTTCTTTTATTTCTTTTTTTGAAAAAACAACAACAACAAATAAGATTTAAAGGAAAACAAAATATATGCTTATAGACAAAAAACCAGCATCCGTCTTCTTCAAACAGTAAAAAATTGAATGAGGGGAAAGACTGGCATTCTTCAACTTAATGGAATGGTGGTGATAACATCCCTCGTAGAATGTCCCTCTTCCCCCTCCCCGTCCTTATAAAGCCTGTGAGACCAAACTTCAGCAGGGAAACCTTCCAAAAAGATATTTGCGTAGTTCAAGAAGCGAGTTACATTTTTGGTCACGAAAAGCAAGAAGGATTTCGCCTCAGCATGCCTAGACAGTTCGTGTTACAGACGGTGAATGAAATGTTTCTGGAAACAATTATGAAAAACGATGCCGTGGCAACTGCCAAGACATCATCATCATCTGGGGCTTACGTTTATGTGATACGCCGTGTGCGTGGCAAGTAAAAAAACGCACCAAGTGCGGCCAAATTTTTATTGCGAGGTTACGCGATCACGTGCAACACCACCAAAGAAAAAGCGGTTTTAACTCTTCACAACACTGATCCACGCTTCACTTTTTTCTGTGAAGCCCCTAAGTTAATGGAGGTGCGGGTGCTGCATGTCCTGTATTATAAAGCACGAAAACTAAGAGGTAGATTTTCAGCAGGTTACTATAGTTTTTTTTTTCTTTAGTCATGTATTCGTACTATATACAAGAACGCAATAAACTGGACATAAAGTGAAGTGAAATCGTTCGTAACAACGAGCAATCGCACTAAAAACGCACGTAATTACGCACGTATTTGTTTCTTCAAAAAACGGACTAATTACTCACGTAATCGTAATGATGCGCTAAAGCGTTGTTCGTTGTTACGAACCCACGAAAAACAAGGAAAATGCAGCACGACTTGGGAAAGTGTATTTTTCCCTTTTTCTTGAAAAAAACAGCAGATCGCAATAGAAAAGAAAAAAATATATCTTTATAGACAAAAAACCTCGCATATGTCTGCTCCAAACAATAAAAAACTAACTGTTTTTACAAAGTCATCTCGTCGTCCTCGGTGGCTACATCGTCATCAGATGATGCATCATTGATCTCCCGACCGGTAATCTTCTCCCCAAGACTGACTATTTCGAAAATGTTCGTCAAGTCCGAGATATCCGACTCGTCCGTCACGATATCCCTAGACTTTAAGATCGCCAACATTTTGATCGTGCTTGGATGTAACCGATTTCTCTTCTTTGTTCCGATATCGAAAAAGAGCCCCGGAAGGCGCTGACATAGCCGGAATGGCTAAATAGTATCTCGCGATTCGATATATGATCAAAGCGAATTCTCTTTGGTCTTTGTGATACATCATGATGTGGAGACAGTGACGTGTTCGATTCCCTTCGAGATAGGCATCGACTTCATGCACATATTCTGCATCGATCTCGGATTCAAGATAATAGTTAGTATTGCTTTCCTGAAGATCACTAGACTGACACAGAGAATTTGCATGACTACTTCCAGTCACTCTCGACCCATACTTGGAATAAGTTACCAAATCTTCCACGAACTCCTCCGCGTAACGGCTGAATACATCATAAAAGTAGGACTCGATTTCATCGACGGCAGACTGGGTCCTGTCTCGCCACGAGACACTCAGTCATGTTCACAATGAAGCCGTCTACAAACGCGGTCAAAATAAAACCTTACCTCATCAAGAGGAGGCTTAGGCCACAATGAATGCCGCATTATTCTTCATTTGGATTAAATGGGGGGAAAAACTAGTATCCTTCAACTTAGTGAAATGATTGTGATAACATCCATCGTAGAATGTCCCTCTTCCCGCTCCCCGTCTATAAAGCCCGTGAGACCAAGTTTTGGCAGGGCTACAGCCAAGAAATTTTCTGGGGCGTCAAGTAATTACTAGTTACGCATTTCACGTAACAAGTAATCGTAAGAAAGTCCGGCCAAACAACTTTTTATGCGTGGTTACACGCCTACGTGCAACACCACAAAAAAATAGATTCTCACAACACTGCTATAGTGTTTCCCAGTCCTCCACAAGTTTTATGCCTTCTGGTGTTCCGCTTACATAGCGATGAACCCTCATTGGAACAGTTGCAAATTTCTGGAATTTCCGAGTTTTAAGCGTGTAACCCGGCCAGATCGGGTTTTTATTTTTCATGAAGCTCAAGATCCGCTATCTCGCTTATAAGCTCTTTTACACATTCTTCTTGTCCAAGATGTCTCTATACTCAGTTAGAATATCCGAGAACGATTTGCTCGTCTTCGAGTGATGGGCCCAACGGGCCAATGGCGGCAAGCGTTCTGAGGCGTCTCTTAATCCAATTTCATGGTTTGACAAGCTAGCAGATAGCGTTGCTCATTTGCCTCAATATCTCGTCACAGTCTGAGGTTCTTGGGGCTGAGTATGGCGATATACTCGAGAAATTGTCTGTAGATTTATCTGTATCTCGAGCGCGTCGATGACTTTTTGTTGGCTGCACGGAACCTAGCCTGTAGCCTTGAACCTGAAGCAAATACTAGATGCCTTAAGTGCAAGAATTGGTATGTTATGTTAACACTCTGAGGAGGTGTTCCTTTTGAACCCACGCGCGAAGAACCCATTTCTACGCTTTGATGAATTTGATCTCCTTAAAGTTCGCCATGTTGCCCAGTAGTGCTCTTTGTTTTGAACGTACACACGAACTTGGAATAACAAAGTATGGCCTAAAAAGTCCCGTATCAAAACTTGTTTCTCCGGCAATGTACGTGCTATCATTGAGACTCCCACTTTGACTCCACCACTATTTTCCTAGTCGAATCACGAATAAAATACAATCGTGGAATTTGTACGTAGCTGTTTAATATTCATTGTGCCTGGAGAAGACAAGACGCAATGACTGCATGTCTTTACACGAATTTTGTTGCACACTTATGTGCCACGGAAAGACTCTCACCAAATTTGCGCAGCGCGAGCATAAAGTCCGCCATATCTCATACATCAGCGGCCCTGGGCGACTAAACTCTATAGAAAATAGGGAATTTCATCTTGATAAAGATATCCCTCAAGCCAAAGTAAATATCTCATTAATCTCAAGCGTTATGCAGAGCTATGTAATACGTCGCGTAGCCAAAGGCGCATGATCTTTTCAGCACCGGTACGATTGGCCGCAGCGGCACGCAAAGAAGAGTATTTGCGAGTTTTGTGGACTTAAGCGGCAATTACGACTCACTCTTTCTTCTAGTCGAAATGTGGAGGGGATACAGACAAAAGCAAATTCATGACGCGTGATTAGAAATTAAAACTTTTGGAAACGCGCTTTCTATCGCGTGCGCGGGAACCCTATCCGCAGTGTTGCGGATAGTTCGTACACCATCGTGTTCGGGGCTGTACGATGGTACGAAAACGAAGGCTCATCGTATCGTACTTTCGTCTATACCAAAGTACGATTTCGTACAGGGTTAGTGAGTTTTTGGGGCTATTTTGTCTCTTCGGTGGGTGTAGAAGTGTCGATTGCGGGAAAGGACATTCTGAATTATTGTTACCTCCCATTGTTGGCTGGAATTGGCCTGGGCAGTCCTGCAACACTCGCTGGATCGCTGCCCATTGTGACGGCGTGATTTAAATTGTAATTTTTTCACAAAATTCTTCTCACAGAGGTCGTCGCGCACTCTCGCCAGTCGTGCCTCAACCATCGGCGTTACCACATACCTCCCTTGAAAACCAACACATTACTCCAACTATTTCTATATGCAAATATCAAAACAATCTTTTCATTTTTACAGGAAAACGGGATAAAATGACTTGTACGTCTAATATTCCCTACAGGTCTCATTCATGACTTCAACTAATACTAAAAGGTAACTCCGGACAACTTATTTTGGAGAAACTCAAAACTCCAATAAATTTGGAATCTTTGAATCCGAATTTCGAACAAGAACGGGTTATTCTTGAGATGACTGTTGCGGATTTAGAGAACTATATGAAAAGGTATGGAATTGGGTTATTTTATCGACGTGATGAGATTTTGAAAGGAAAGAAGACAACTCCGTCCCCCAATCGCAAAAGAATTCGCCTCAGCCTGGCCGGGCTGGATATATACTTGTGTAAACGATCTAAGGATAAAATTGCGACGGGCTTGCCGGTGCTCAGAAATAGAACTTCTAAAGCATGTGGCTGCAAAGCTAGGTTCACAATCCAGTTTCCCCATGGCTACAGGCACGGGCCGATTAATGAAATCAATGTAGTTGACCATGGGGACGAGAAAGCTAAGATCACATGGAACTGGAAGCATAACCACGACTTCAATGACCCGAAACTATTTGCCGAGCTACCATTGTCGAGGGACGCGAAGTCTTTGCTAAGAAGTGCGGTTTTGGACTACGGGGTCACCTGGCACCAGATTTTCAGAGAGCAGACTAAAGTCTGGCAAAGTGATCATCCGGGGCCATGTGAACTCCTAAAAATAAACGAAAGACACGTCCGCTATATATTAAAAGAGAGAATTCTGAATCAGCCTTTTAGAGGCACACCAAACGTTGTCAGTTTGGGAATCTTACTCAACAATGCACAGTCATCGGGAGGCCTCTCTCAGCATACAACAGAGTTCAAATCTCTCGATGGAAGTAGTGACTCAGAATGCTTGGAGGGTTCTCAAGAACCAACCCACGATTTTACAGAATCGCAGGAAGCGGCCCAATCAAAAGAAAGAGAAACGGAGCTTTCGGTCAATATGATAGACCAAAGGATCTTGAAATCGTTGAAAAGAATTTTAGTGGCTCTCCGTGAAGTGCATTCTGTGGAAAAAAGAGCCAGGGCCGTCGATAATTTTGATATCTTGTCAAGGAAGTTTCTTCTACATTTGAGAAATTCTCATGCCAAACAAACACATTAGGGTTGTGCCTTTGATGAATGAATTTTTTTTTTAGCTTGATTGCAATTTGTAGTCAACTCCAAACAGTTTATAGAATTTGGCAAGTGACGGCGGCTTTCTTTGCCTCGAGTATCATTTCAAATTACATATTCAACGCTTTTCACTACCCGTCTTTAACCTGGCTTTGGACGATTTTGAAAAATGTTTATACGGAGCTACATGAAAGCTTTTAATTCCCGCATATTTATCAAAACATATGGACCTTGATTGAGGTTATTAGTTTATGATCGTGATTTATCACATATTACTTGACAATTGCAAAAAATAATGCGATTTCTGTGGATCGAACACAGGACCTTCAGATCTTCAGTCTGACGCTCTCCCAACTGAGCTAAAGCCGCGAATAGAACCCATGCCGGGACTCGAACCCGGAAGCTTCTGATTAGAAGTCAGATGCGCTAACCATTACGCCACACAGGCTTTCATGATGTTTCAATAACCCATGTTTATCTAGTTCACGCGATGGCAGGACTGTATAAAATGCGCAAGCGCTTTAAAAAATCGCTCACAGAGGATCTTTATCAGAGAAGGGTAGAGGTCATTAAAGCTCAGAAGGAGACTTCGCTCGAATTGATGCAAACACCAGCACACGCTAAGGTGGTCGATAAACATAATGTGACGGTTGAGGTCATATACATTTTCCGTCTCTGTCCCATCTGCCACACCACGGAGCACTCGTTTAACGAGTGTATGAAGAAGGGATGCAAAGTCTGCGGTAGCTTATATCACCCAGATTACTCGTGCAACAGAAAATGCCATTGCAACAAGAGGCCATTTCACAAAGTAGAAAATTGCCCTAACAAGAGCCGGCAGATAGCTCAACCAAAGGCGGTCTCCGCTGCTCCGCAAAAAGCCACAATGGGTTCTCAGGCGAACTCTCACAAACAACGTAACATTTACGACATTCTCGCTACTCAAGAGGATGACGAATCACCTGAGGTTATGGACACCGACACCGAGGAGGGTAAAGAGTTGGTCGAAGTAAAGGCGAAGATTGATGGTATACTTCACAAATATCAGAAGGTCATGAGACCCAGAGACAGCGTAGAGGAGCAGTCTACTGTCTCAAAAATATCCGTTCAGGCTGCGAAACAGCCTAATTCCAACAAAGAGTTCCGCGAGGTCTCTCCCGAAAGGGCGCAT
>JAKTUB010000073.1:0-16695 GCA_030556465.1 Metschnikowia picachoensis
GATGGGTTATCAGTCATCAATGTCTTAGAGTGATCTTCCCCAGTGCCGGATGAACTAGGCAGGACTCCTTCGGAGTCTGCCTCTCCGGCTTATACTGGTAACCTTTACTTTGAAGGTGGACTTTGTCCCGGGGACTCTTCTCCGGAGAGTCCGTTTCTTTATGATACATCATGTCACATTGGATATTCAAGACTAGCAAGCCTTACGGATGTTTTATGAGGACCCTAATAGATGCTTGCGCATCTATACAGTCCTAACATTTAACAACAACAAATTGGGCCGTTGCGGTCGCGTCGCGTAGCAAAAGCGAGAAGGCGAAGTTCTTGTTTTTCATGTATTTTTTTTTTTTTTTGCTTGATACATCTGAGGGGGGGAGGAGGACTGGGTGCCAAAATTGCTTACCTAGCTCTCCACAAAACTACACGTGTATATACATAAAACCCTAGTCTGCTTCGCAGCCTTTCCTTGCGTTGACAGGCTTGGCTGCGTATGATAATTGATTAGGTTGTCATCGCCCTAGTGGCTGTACTTCCCCCAATTGCCGCTTCAAGTCTCGCAACAGAAGGGCCAGTAATGTGAGCCCATACGGTGATTCGCGCCGTCTTCGAGAGTATACCTTCTTGACGGTCTTCACAAACCAATTCAATGTTTTTAAGTTTTCCGATGGATCTAGGCTATATATTGACTTATTTTGTTATTTCTGGACTGGTCATTCTCTGGTGTCTGTGTAAACCATTTCTAGCTTGTAAATTTCTTCAATAAATTGGTAAATTACTGTGTGTTGCTCACGCTGAATCTGGTTTCAGGCCAGCAATTCTCTATGGTGATCGCGATTTAATGAAAACTTCAAAACTTGATCTTTGGCTAATAAATGGTAGCCGCTTTCGAATATACAAAACTTTGAAAATTTTTTAGTAATCAACACACTCAAAATACAGCAATAGTTTAAGCGTCATTCAAATGACGAATATTATTGCACTGCCCTGATTAGCTAGACATTTAATTGACCCCCAATCAAGTGTTGTTCCATGCGCGATAGCCAGCACAGTCACGTGATATACCCATCCAAATCGCGACGCGCTTTGCTGCGCGACTGGTATACATTTTTTCCCGTCTTCCCTAAACATTACTATTCCACGCTTGAATAACACCTTTCATGTCCGAACTCTTGGTGTCGCGGCAGGGCCCGCTTGCGCATGTGTGGTTGGCGTCGAACTATGATAAGAAACTTTCGAAACAGCAGTTCTTGAACACGAATATTGTCGCGTCTCTGAGCCTTATCCTGAATAGGCAGGTCCAGCCGGCAGGCGACAGCGCCTCTGATGACAATACAATTACGCTCCGGCTTTCTGGCCAGTTGCTCTTAGGTATTGTGAGAATATACTCTCGTAAGACAAAGTATCTTTTGGATGATATCCACGAGACCTTGCACAAACTAAAGACGTCATTCAAGTATGCCAGTGGCGCCTCCTTGGGCTCGGCGGCTGCTCCTGTCAACTTACCACCGCAGAGGACAACGCTTCTGAACTTGTCACGCATCACACTTCAGGACCAGATTAGTGGGTATGACCTTTTTTACCAAGAGGATTTGGTTTTGGATGACGCTACTGACAGAATCGCCCAGGCCGTCGCACAGTTTCCTCAAGGGACGGTAGAAAGCCAAGGTTTGGCCGTAGACGAATACGACCGTTCCGTGGAAGTTGGCCGGCGTGACGAGAACGAGCCAGGCGCTGATTTTGATGATGCAGATGTCGACTTGGACTTGGATTTTGACTTGGATATGGATAATTCCATCGAGGTCGGAAGAGATGCACAGGCGCCGTTGCCAGACGCGGAACAGCTGTTGCTTGACATACAGGGGGACCAGCATGATAAAAAATTCGGCTTGCCGGACGTGAACCTTGATTTAGACCTTCCCTTAGGCGTCGCTCTAGGAGAAACGAACGCAGCCGAGAACAACGACTCAGACGGGCCACATGAGGCACAAACACCGCCACAGATGGCGCAGGCACTCAGTGTGGTGGGAATCTCGGATACGGGAGTCGTGCGCACGACCAAGAGAAGGTTGGTTGTGGACTCGTCGGAGGACGTGGAGAGAGGCATTCCTAATGATGTTTTGCGCAGCATACAGACGTTACAAACACAGGGCGGCCTCGCTGGCGAGAGCTTGACTCTCCGGCTCACCACGCAGCAGAAATTTGACCTCATTGGCGAGCTTGCGGCACCTATTCAGCTGAAGAAACGGAAAATATGGAACCTTGACGAACAGCTCCGTCAACGATGCTTGGAGTTGAGTGCCGCGGAAGAAAACCACGCGCAAGACTCACCAGACATCTCTGCGGACTTCGATATGGACATGGACACAAACATCGACTTTGATTTATCGTTACCTGGCCTTGATTCGGAGGACGCCGAGGGTGCGGAACAGCCACAGGCAGAGGAGACCGACATTTCGGAGGGCTCAGAGAGTGCAGGGCCAGAGAACCTTCGGGGCACGGCGCAGGTGGCCGAGCACCTCCGTGAATTTTTCTATGACCAGCCGGCCGTCACCCTTGACGAGTTGATGCAAAAAGACACTGCACCTGAAGTGGCCGCGCCACTTGGGTTGACACATAGATCAGAATCTGGCGTGAAAGTGAGCCAAAGGAGGGAGGCCACCAAGTGCTTTTTCGAGTTGTTGGTCTTGGCAACCAACGATTGTGTATCATTGGAACAGTCCGGCCCTGAACATGGCATCTCTATTCCGAATGACCTTCGCGTGAGGCCAAGGGATCTACTTGTATCAAAATTCCTTTAAATGCGAGACGTGACTGACATGAACATTTATAAAGACGCTAGAAGCTTGTCGAGGCCCTCATCAACGGACGTTAACGCTTGAGACTGGGCATGGGACGCAAGGAGTGATTCTTCAATGCTGAAAAGATCCATGCTTCCGTCATCATACGCCAAAAACAATACAGAGCCATCTCTGTTGAACAGCACAGTGCCGGACTTCTTATCAGGGGTAGGGATTGTGAACACAGGGGTCAAGAGCCTAAACTTGATGTCCCAAAACTCAACAAAAAGCCCCAATTCGGGCGGCCTTATGGTGCTGATAGTAATGAACTGGCTGCCATGTCCCGGCCTGACAATGATGTCTTGTATGAGCGTTGAAGTGTGCGTGACGTGTCTCAAGTGGCCACTATCGGAATCCCAAAGCTTAAGAGTCCAGTCGGCGTGTGCGGAAACCAAGAATGTGGCCGCAGCACTATACTTGAGCTCAACCACGGCACTCACTCCGCGTGCGCTGGGCTCTCCAGCGGCTGGAGGTTCACCCAATTTAGACTTAATGAACGATTTCTCTTTTGAGTTTGCAAGTTTATAGATGAAGCTGTTTTTCGACGCAAGAACGGCCAGATGTAGAAAGTTGTACTCAGGCGGGTTCTGGTGCCCTGTGTGCTCCGGGACGCGAAAGATTGTCAGCGCTATTAGCACAGAGTTCACCTTAAATGGAACCTTTGGCCCCATTTCGGGATCACCAAGCCTTATGGACGCGATTTTGGGAAATGCTAAGAAATTCGGCGACCATAAATTGACTACGCCGTCGGCACATATGCTCAAAATCCCCGAGCTCTGTGAAGTGTTAGTGTTTAACTGAGCCAAATGCACGATCGGCAGCACGTGATGCAGAAATTTGTTTTCAGCTTTCAGCACCAGCAGCGCCACAGTGGACGTCTGGAGCGTCGGTAGAACAGCCACCTGAGTGGGTGCGGCGTTAGCGAGATCCCACATCACTACACGTCCGTTTTCGAGACCGGCAAATACCTTGAACGGATTTGTTTCGTCAAACATAATCCTACAGATGCGGCTTGTGCATTGTAGAAAAAATTCAGGCACGACTGTATCTCCGCTTTTATTGTATAGCACCGCGAGACCCGCCAGGGCCACCAGCGGTCGCTTTTTCAAGCGTAGATTTGCTTGCGAGGGCCCGTATGCAGCGACAAACACGTCCGGATGATCGGGTGTCAATGCTATAGCAGTCACCGGCCTATTAACAAACCCTGAGATGGATTTTGTCACATGAAATGGCGCAACCACATCCAGATTAGTGGTCTTTTCGGCCTTGAGGCCTAGTCTGAGATCGGAAAAGCGGAACCCAGTCTCAGCAAGGAAACTCTCGAGCAGCAGCTCGACTTTCTCTTGGGTCGTTTTAGTCTCAGCAATAGGCGCCTCTTCAGTAGCTTCAATAGCTAAAACCTCTTCATTTACATCATTTTCATCAGCGCTACTGGTGTCCTTAGTAGGCGTTAGGTTTAGCTCCACTAGCCGCTCAAAATGCGTCTGCACGGTCTTATCAAACTTAAGTTTGGTACTCGGGTCATCGCTTTGACATTCCTTGTGTATATCATTTGAGATACCACTGGAATTGTCGATTTTTTGGGCCGGTTCTGCCGGTTTTACAAAATCCACCTGGACTGCGAAATCGACCTTGGGTTTTGCCGGCTCGGGCGCCGCCAATAGGGTTAAGTCTGGGCTGGAAACATCGATCTGTGCCACGCCTAACCGTCTTTCTTTGAGCTCTTGAAGCCTCTTTCGTTTTTGCTCGAGCAACGCTTGCCGGTCTGTGGACATGTTATGTTAATTGTTATCCATGTAAACAGTGGTACTGCAGAGTTTCTCGCTGGGGTCGTTTTAGCAATGCATGCAGGATAGTATGTGTGAAGGCATAGTCATGGGATGGGATGTAAAATCCGGGAATTTCGATGTATTTAAATAAACAGCGGTGTGATAAGCCCAGAATGGTTTCGGGATTGTAGCAACCGAGGTTTATCTCTGTGCAGAAGACCCGAATGGTTGATTAACTGAGCACTCTTTTCTCCCAGTCATAAAATCACATCTGTTCCTGCACATTACCCTCGGTTTGCACGGAGACGAAGACGTCAACACATGTATGCCAGAGTGTTGGAAAACCTGAGAACAGCGTGGGAGATGTGCTAGCACACAGGCAGCTTACTACGTTTGTTAACAGTTTTTACGTGGTTGGGCGAAGAATAATCTAAGCTTAATCCACGGTGTAGAATTCCTGTAGGATATAAATCTATTCTAAAATTGCAAGTGGTAAGTGAAAAATTCTTCAGCATCCAGCATGAAAAAATCTTCACAGTATCGTTCTCACTTGTCACGTGATCGTCCCAGATATCCAAAAACCAACACAGAGCGATAGAGAGTTCAACATTTCTTGACGATGATGTAGACCGATCTGGAATTAGAACGATATTTCGTAATATCTTGACCTTTTTTTGGTCTTTTGTGTACACATAACATTGATTCCAGATCAGACCCTCACTGGCAAGCCAACTCGCGCCCAGTATATATAGTATAGTTGTGGGCAGTGTTGTGAGAATCGGTTTTTTTTGTGGTGTTGCACGTAGGCGCGTAACCACGCATAAAAAGTTTGGCCGGACTTTCTTACGATTACTTGTTACGTGAAATGCGTAACTAGTAATTACTTGACGCCCCAGAAAATGTCTTGGCTGTAGCCCTGTCAAAACTTGGTCTCACGGGCTTTATAAAGACGGGGAGGGTGAAGAGGGACACTCTGCGAGAGATGCTATCACCACCATGCCTTTAGCCTGAAGGATGCTAGTTTTTCCCCTCATTTAATCCAAATAAAGAACAATGCGGCATTCTTTGTGGTCTAAGCCTTTTGACGAGGTAAGGTTTTATTTTGACCGCGTTTGTAGACAGCTTCATAGTGAACATGACTGTGTGTCTCTTGGCGAGACAGGGCCCAGTCTGCCGTCGATGAAATCGAGTCCTACTTTTATGATGTATTCAGCCGTTACGTGGAGGAGTTCGAGGAAGATTTGGTAACTTATTCCAAGTATGGGCTATTCCAAGTATGGGTCGAGAGTGACTGGAAGTAGTCATGCAAATTCCTTGTGTCAGTCTGGTCATCTTCAAGAAAGCGATACTGACTATTATCTTGAATCCGAGATCGATGCAGAATATGTGCATGAAGTCGATGCCTATCTCGAAGGAAATCGAACACGCCACTGTCTCAACATCATGATGTATCACAAAGACCGAAGAGAATTTGCTCCGATCATATATCGAATCGCGAGAGACTGTTTAGCCATTCCGGCTATGTCAGCGCCTTCCGAGGCTCTTTTTCGATATCGTAACAAAGAAGAGAAATCGGTTACATCCAAGCACGATCAAAATGCTGGCGATCTTAAAGTCTAGGGATTTTGTGACGGAAGAATCGGATATCTCGGACTTGACGAACGTTCTCGAAAAAGTCAGTCTTGGGGAGGAGTTTACCGGTCGGGAGATCAATGATGCATCATCTGATGACGATGTAGCCACCGAGGACGACGAGATGACTTTGTAAAAACAGTTACTTTTTTATTGCTTGGAGCAGACATATGCGAGGTTTTTTGTCTATAAATATATAGTTTCTTCTTTTCTATTGCGATCTGCTCTTTTTTTCAAGAAAAAGGGAAACACACACTTTCTTAAGTCGTGTTGCATTTTCCTTGTTTTTCGTGGGTTCGTAACAACGAACAACGCTTAAGCGCATCATTACGATTACGTGAGTCATTAGTCCATTTTTTGAAATACGTGCGTAATTACTAAGCCTCCGTGGGTAATTACGTGCGCGTTTAGTGCGATTGCTCGTTGTTACGAACGATTTCACTTCACTGGTTGTGGGCAGTGTTGCGAATGACGACAGAAAAACGACGTCATGACGAAAAACGATACGACGGCCTAGAATCATCGTTTTTCGTCATTCTGTCGTCATTCTTTCGGAATTATATTATGATTTCGCTGAGGAGGATCCAAATTCTGCAATAACAACCTCGCCGAACAAGGAACTCATAGTTTCTGTTCGACAACTCTTCACTCCTTTCTTTAGCACTGTGAAAACAGGATAGTAACATCCATCTATCTACTTTGAGTGGTGCATGAAAAATAACTGCATCATTGCGAAAATACTTTTAGTTGTCAAAAAAGCCAATTGGTCTTAATAGCCTTAGCAACGTCTACTTCCATATGGTCACCATCAACATCGTCGATTTCTTTCAGAGTCATATCGTTTACCTTCACATTAACTCCAGCACTATTATCATCAAATTCCACACCCGATTCTTCGTCACCAGACCATATATTTCTCACCATGTCTTTAACAACTGCCAACATTTTGGTAGTGGCTTCTTTTATTCGTGATTACATCTCCAAGTATTGAAAAGAAGGACTCTGACGGCACGAAAATAGCTGAATTGGCCATAATTTATCTTTCGCGAGCTGATAAAGCTCAGGAAACCGTTTTTTATTATGCTGATAATAATTGACGACACTCGCGTCTTCGGATTTTTCGAAGAATTGAGGGGTTTGACCTGTCTTAAAGCTTCAATATTCATCCGTCTGGGGGTTTCCCGGGTATGATAGCCTTTTTGGCTATATCGAACAACACCATTGTTCGGCGTTTGACGAGACTTTACTTTAAAAAAGAAATCGTTACTTAATCGTTACTTAATCGTTACTTAATCGTTACTTAATCGTTACTTAATCGTTATCGAATCGTTATTTAATCGTCATTCGTTTTTCGTCATGCCGTCGTTTTTCTGTTTTTCTGTCGCCCTTCGCAACACTGCTCACAACTACACTGGTGGTGAGCCATGCAAATTATGGCAAATTTTAGAGAAAGACTAAAAATTTCCATGCGAACAAAATATTTCTTCTTGCTCGCCTCGAAGAATCTGGAAATGGGGAGTATTTTCCTGCTATGGGCCGTAATTTCGCAAAATATCACTTTTTTTCAATGCTGAACAAGCCATGGGTCTGTCGCGGCATCAACGTCGCGGGCCGACACCTGCACCGATTATATAATTTTCAAGAGTACTTAGCAGAATCACACACTCGCTTCAGAAGCCCTCAACCTGGCTCACTTATCCCAGAGATATACAGAAATTCGCTTTTTTAAGAAAAACCCATTTTTGGCAAAGGTATCGGTCACATCTCCAAGAAACCAGTTCTGCGTGCGCGAAGTATTCTCGAAGCACTGGTGGAGACCAACTTTCAAACGATAAGGTCCTGTTTAACTTCCGAATCGCATCACAATAAATACCTTCGAGGTCAATCAAACTTAAAAGTATGGAGATCGATGACATTTTGGCGGATTTCGAGCGCGAGCTGCGTGGACCCACTCTTACTCCAGAGGAAATTCAGCAGCAACTTGTTACCGCGATGCTCAACGAGCGGATGGCACCAGATCTCTTACCGTATAAACACGAGCTAATGGCCATGGTGCTCTCGAGAATTAGCGATCAGCAGCAGTTTTTGCTAGATCTGTACGAATACGGCGACTCGAACGCGGGCGCTGGCGTCATTGGCCTGGACTTCAAGCTCCAGCTCATGATCGTGGAGACCGACATCGAGAGAATAATTTACCTTGTAAAGCTCTATATCCGCACACGGTTGGCGAAAATCGACGAGTTCACCATCCATTATATCAATCGTGCCGCAGTGGAGGGAGACGCGTTATTGCTGGCTCCAGAGAAGGAGTACATGCACGGCCATTTCAAAATTTTGAACCAGCTCTATAACAACAGTTTCTTGAAGAAATTCCCCGGATTCTTGACCTTGTTGGATGACACCACTGGCGGCGAGAATATGGTCACGGCTCCAGACCTCGACCAGCCTGTGTTCATCAGAGTCGTTTGTAAAGACACGATAATGCTTTATATGGGCAGCGACGAGTTGGAGCTCGAAAAAGACGGCATATATGTGGTCAGGTACCGGTACATTCAACGATATTTCGAGTTGGGCGATGTCGTTTTAATATGAGGCACTGTTTGGGAGTTTTAGAGGGACCAGTAGCTGTTCTCGACGTCATTCCGGAAAAAGGGTAAATGACTGTTGGAACGTGAGCAACTATGACCGTGCCGAGTTGTAGTTGAGCATACCTATCCCCGACAATAAACTACACAGCATTGGTGTATCACAGAACGCCCCTTCACTCACAACCACCCGGGCATTCTGTGTTTCCATCCTCGATATGCCATTCTTGGAAACACCCAAAGTGGCCGCGGTGACCGCATTTCAAACTCTCCACCACAGTGAGGCCCTTGCATGGCTCGTGGCAATAGACGCAATTCAGCTGTTTCCGCGAACATTCGTCGCAATACCAAAATCCAAACTGGTCACTGTCCACACCATACTTCGCTTTTGATATTTCATTTGTCAAGAGCGTTTTACACCAACCACAATAGAACCGCATCTCAACCTCTTTCACTGCATAATCGCTAAGTCTTTCCTTTAAAGCTGCCGGAGCGTCCTTCACGACCTGCACGGCAATTGTATACATCTCCTTAGACCTGAGAGTCTCAACATATAACCCAAGCACCTCTAAACATTCCAGTACGCCAAGTAATGTTTCGGACTGTTCCAGGAAATGTTCATAAAATAGGAGAATCAACGTGGCACTCATCACCAAATCGCCCTGTGCTAGAGCATATTCAAGAGATTTCTCAATAATGCTTACCGTGCTCCAGGGCCTGAAGATATCGTCTACTTTGGCACACCCAGTCATGGCCATTGTGAGTTGGGAAGGCTTGATCTCCTTGCTTTTTATACTGGCTTCGTCCACACGATCAAGCGATACTTTGTTGTCGAACAAAGCCACAGGAGGCTTGGAATTCAGAGAAATTTTCCCCGTCAAGGATTGCCATGAGCCTGCTTGCGCGTCTCGCGACCCTGGTGAAAACGCCTGCGAGTGGTTGATGTGTGCGCCTTCACCATTGAAAAGCCCAGAACAAGCGTAAGACGCAGAAAGTTTTGTCATGGTGTGTAGATTTTCGTTGTCTAAATCGTGAGAGGCACCTGGTGCAGAGTTGATAATCCTTTCTCCACGTATGTCCCTAGTGTTGACCGAGAATGTGTTCCGCCTTATTTTACGACCATTGCTCTCGTGATCCAATTTTGAGATTCCAAAGGTTTTAACCGGCGAGGCAGTGCCCTCAAGCTCGACACCCGAGGTTTCTTCCTTCTTATTTTTGCACTTAACGGTATCGTCGCCCTCGGTCCTGTTGATACCAAGTCGAGTTTGCTGGTCAAGCTCCGTCATTGCACACAGCAGCAGCGCAAGCGAACATTTTCCGAAACTATTGCATCGTGACAGATTGTCTCCCAGAACTGCATCAGCCAAGCTTTGACGCGACGATGTTATGCTCCTGAGCAAGTGCTCATCGCGCGCAGATTTCCGCAAAGAGCCTAAAATCGAAGGATTGTTCACTGAGAATGTGTTGGAGCGTTTGCGTGGAGCACCACCGTAGTTAGTCGCCAGCGTGGAGTCGGAATTATAGGAACCGACGACGTTTCCCAAATCCGAGGAGATTGACTTGGCATCGTCAGGTGAGCGAGAAAGCATGTCCAACAAAGCGTCGCCCGAGGCATTATCATTTCTGTGTTCCGCAAAATCAGCACCTTGCCGAGAAGCCAACAAGCCCGTGTACCCACACACATCTTGTTCGAGGGCCACCCCGATCATTTTCCATGTCTGGCAGTCTCTGAACCTCAGCACGCTGGCCGCTACGCGGGCATTGACCAGGCACACGAACGCGAGCGTGAATGCATCGGGGACTGCAGTCAAGTATTCCGTAGCCAACGCGGCAAAAATGTTACCATCGGCCAATGGGAGCGGTAGTGACATAGAAACTACGTACGGCGACGGCGATTGCAGTGGCGACGGGAATGTCTTGTAGTGGTGAGAACTTTGTACCAATACCGGTTGGAACACGGTGCCAGCCAGCGATGCCAGCTCAACCGTGTTCTGAGACGGGTTCCTCCGGAGGGATGGACGCAGGGAGGGCTGTGACATTGCGAAGTCAATGTGTGGTCGAGAGAATCCCAAAGACGACGAGATTGCGTGTTGCGAGTGCTGAGTCAGCAGCCGTACAAGCATAGGCCTCTCACTGGGGGAAAAAATGGGGTTCTTTTGGTAGAAATAGGTGGGCGTGGCCGGGTGCGACGGTGGAACCCGATTTGCGAGTGGTGATGCGGTATCAAACAGCGTCAGTGACGCGTGAGGAACGAGATCATGAGACAACTCAAATTCTGCGCGGCCATCATCGGAAACGGCTCTTCCAGGGAGGTCAGACCCGGAATCTGCCACTGTCATCAGCATGTCATAATCATGCGTATCCTGGGAAACCACCGAGAGGCTCATAGATCCGCTACGCCAGGCAGTTGATACAGCGGGCAAGGTCTCGCATGGGCGTGCAATGTTTTGCGCAGACTCATAGGGTGAATCTAGGTCATAAGAAACAAATACATTCAGCTTGGTGATGGTCCAGAGCTTTCGGGCACCCGGCGCGGCTTTCGCCCATACAAAATTCTGGAACGGCTTGCGGGTGAGCGTGCTGACGATCTCGCGTGGCACGTGCCGCCGGGCCAAGTTGAACACACTGATTGACGGGTCGTCATTAAGGTACAGGCAAGCAAAGTCATAGGCGTACAAGGCACGATTTCCGAGCAAGTTCTCATTCTCGGAAACGTTCATGGATTCATTGGGTGTCTCGTTCCACCGCACCTTCATCACAGGCCCGTATGTGTTGATTACAGCTTCGGGCGCAGAGCTGTGTGCGTCAGCATAGTTCCAGAGACAGATCTTCCGGTCGCGGCCGCACGTAAGCACGTGCTCGAGTTCCGGATGGATGTGAAGTGAGAGCGCTGGGCCCGTATGAAACGTCCAACGCCGTTCAGGCAACGCCACGCCGGTGTGGGCCGAAGATGGGTACCGTAGATCGTACTTGCACAAGGCTCCGGAGTCATGTACAGATAACACCGCCATTTTGCCCCTGATTTTCGCGTGCGGTGAGTACTGGCACAGGCGTACAGGGTCGGCGTGCTGCAGCGCCATGAGCTTCGCCACGGGCCGCGGCTGGTAGGAGCGGAGATCCCATAAGCCGATGGTGCCGTCTTGGGACCCCGAGAACAACACGTTTTCGTGGTCCGCGAAGTCCACGGAGTTGACCACGCGTTTGTGCCCATCAAGACGGTTTGCAAGGCGTGTCGCACCGCTGCCGCTGACATGGAACACATCCACATGCCCGTTTGTGAGCCCGCACGCGACCAAATCGGCCTTCGATTTGATGGTATTGACATTGAAAAGCCGCAACGACGCATGTGCTCGCAGGGGTGGCGCGTGAGCTTCAAGTAAGTTTGTGTCACCCACGATCTCTTCCTGGTTGGCGCTCAAGCTGAGCATTCGGAGGTAATTCTTGCCGCCTATAAGCACATGATGCGAAGTCGGCAGGGCTGGATCATAACTGGTCCCGTATGTGCGGCCCACGGCGTGCTGGAGCTCCGAAACACAGGTGATTTCTCTGTCACACACATACTTAAGTTTTCCCAGTCTCGATTGGGGTATTTCTGGACCTTTCAGCGTACTTCGCTCGTTCAGCAGGCCGTAAACGTTGAACGCGAACCGCGTTAGACTCAGCTGATTGGGTCCTTGCAGTGACGTCGACATGGAGTGGGTAGAAGAGGTTTGGGGGCGCTTATTGCAGTGCCATGTACGTAAGGAGTGATCTTCTTCTATAAAAACGTGACGCTTGTTGTGTTTTGGCTCACTTGGGTGGCCTCTTCTGCACTACGTATCTGCCCAAGGTGTAGCAGATACGCAGGCAGCCTGGTGGTGCGAGCGCGGGGTGCTGACAGAATGGAAAAAGCCATAAGGTCTGCAATTCATAGTTCATGTTGAATTTTCGAGATTTGTTTTCTATCGGCTCAGTTAATGCAGTCCGAAAGTATATCTAAAGAAAACAATTCCGAAATTCCAGGCCATTTTCGATAAGTATCAATAAACTGTGTTTTTTGGACCACACAACGACAGGCGTACGCGAGACTGAGACTGAGACTGAGACTGAGACTGGCTGAGCTGGCTGCAAACGGGTTGCGACTGGCAATTATTAAGAAAACTTCAAGCTAAGGAAATTATCTGAATTCAAGAGTAAATATGCCCGAGTTTGACCAAATCTCATATCTCATACCGTATACCTGGATGAGCGAAAAGAAACCGAAATAGCAAGATCGGTCTTCGTGACGGTTCTTGCATCCATTGAGGCAAAGATATGTCGCTGGAGCTAGGAGACTATTCTCAATAGAACCATGCTCGTGTACACCGACAACGACAAGTGTGTAGTCAGTAAAGTCTCATAAAATGAATTGATTTTCGTTATTTTTGGTGAATTTTTAATGAAGCTGGATTGGTATTCGCTGGTTTGAGTGCCAGTTTTCTCAGAATGATCGTTGTAAGCCAACTTAGAGCGACAGACCAAACCAAGAGATTCGCAAACTATGTCTTGAATCATGAGGCATGTACATGATGAGGCATGCTTATTCCTCGCCATATACGCTCTTAAGACGATTTGCGAGACTAGGCAATCAAGATCTGCGAGAGTCACTGCCATGGGAAACCCACACCTACAAGCATGTATCGCATGAGTGACCCTATCTGCCACGGAATCCTTCATCTATAGATATTAATAGTGGTAGCCCGGGCATTTGCAAGATTCAGCAAAAAAATGACTTTCTGAGGATATTTGGCTTCAAAACCCATGGTACCATGAAGTGTCGTCGACACACTCGATATTTATCTCAGCAACCAACCGATCTGGATCAGTTTTCAGTGGGCAATTCAGCCACACCAGACAGTTTGGTTCGTCGAGCCTCAATTGTGTTTCAATCACATTAGACAAATTCTTTCAATGGCCGAAATGAATTTTTTTTTTTTTCATCTCACAATGAGGTCCAGTTTTGTAGTAAGAGTGGGGAGCAAGAAAGCTCTCTGAGCATGTATATCTTAGATGGTAATTGTGACCCGAAATAAGGAGCTAAAACTCCACGCCCCATTCATTCAAGAAGGCCCTTTTATGTTCATACCAATTCTTATCTTTTTGATCGTATCTACCACCGTTGAAACGGCTCAATTATCGTACACAGCCGCGCCCAGAATACAATATATTTTTTTTTTCTGTCCATTGTTTGTCTGAATGGAGAGAGGCCCTGCATCAACAAGTAACTATTTAGATTCAATCTCATCCTTAGAAAATAAGAACTAAACCTAGCCCATGCCGGGTCGCCGAAACCTTTCGCACCCTTTCTAAGTCCTTGCTTCAACTTGCAATACTTGATATCCGTCCTTCGATGCCTGATAGCGAAGACGTATCAGGTAATCTATGAATATATACTTTTGGGTAACTGAATAGATGAACAGATGAACAGATGAACAGATGAACACAGCCAATCAAGCGATTTTGCTCCATATGCTGTGCCTGGTTCGATGAGTCAAAGAAAAAGAAGAAAAAAAGTGAGACTTAAACACCAACCCGCCCGGCAATGGCTCGCAAGAATGAATCTCGCGCCGCCCCCATACCGCACGCACATGCCCCACGCCAGATTCGTAAGTTGTAACCCTTCTACACGCAAATCAGGGGTTGAAAAGTCAGGATCTACACACTGCAAACAGGGCAATGCCATCTGTAGTCTCCTTATTGTTGCGGCTCGTGTATCCTGCGAAAATGCTCGCGATTGTCGGCGCGGTACTCGGGGGCCTGGCGCTTTTCGGCCTATATGCGTTCCAGAGCCTGTTAATTTACCCTGCATCATTGAATGATGGCCATGGATACTGCGCCACGCCCGCAGAATTGGCCATGCCGGACTATGAGGAGTTGTACCTAAAAACAGAGGACGGCGTGCTGTTGCAATGTTATGTTTTGCGACATGACGCGGCGTCGCCACTGTACACGAATAAAACCGTTCTTATTCTTTCGCCCAACGCAGGCAACATAGGCCACGCGCTTCAAATAGTGGCGATATTCTATAAGTCTTTTGGCTATAACGTGGTTATTTATTCATACCGCGGCTACGGCAAGTCCCTGGGTAAGCCTCTGGAGGCTGGGTTGAAACTCGATGCGAAACGCATTGTGGATTATGTCACTAAAGAAGATACCCAGCTTCTGCAGAGCTCACTAGTGCTATATGGTCGGTCATTGGGTGGTGCCGTGGCTATTTATATAGCCGCCACTTACCCGCTGGTGGTCCTGGGAGTCATTTTAGAGAACACATTTCTCCTGATTCCGAAAACCGTGCCCCACATATTCCCCATGCTAAGGTACTTTGCCGTGTTCGTGAACCAGATATGGGACTCCGAGCGTCTTGTGCCTCTGATTCCAGAATTCATCCCGCTCTTGCTCTTGAGCGCACGCAATGACGAGATTGTGCCACCTGAACACATGGATAGAATCCACCAGCTTCTGCGGGCGCTGCAAAAAAGAATGATAAAGTTCGAGAACTCTGCTCATAACGACACCGTGGTGCAACCGGCGTACTGGGAGGAAGTGCACGAGTTTATTCGCGACGACGTGAACCCAGTAGGGTACTAGAGGCTTCATAGAACTTCATGCAGTATATATACTGGCAGCCAATGTTAGCCATAGAGATTTAAGGAGATTATAAGAGTTTTAGAGATAAATATGCTTACAGCTCGACGCTGCAGTCGCTCTAGAGAAGTTTTAAGGATGATTTGGCGGTGATGAAATTCTTGTTGAACACTACCTTTTATAATCGAACACCTCGTCATTACATATACGCCATCGTACCAACTATCCTTCCGATTTTTATGATAATTTATAATCAAATTTGCTTTAGATGTGGCCGAAGAATCATCATACCCCTGAAAAGCTTTCTAAGTTCGTTGTGTCATACATTTGTCTCTATTGTCTTCGTACCATATTGATAGACGATAAAGCCCTGCTGGGTCTCCCAGCCTTAAGCAGTAACAATAGTGGCAGCTTTCAACGTAGATAATCCAACAAAGGTTTGAACATGACACAAGCATAATTTCTTCTGTTTCTCGAAAATAAGTAATAGAGTGGACTGAGCCACACATGCTGGACTACATATGTTAAACGTTAATGCTGATGGTGGCTTCAAAAGCGCCCCTTCCGTGATTGATCAAGCTTAACACGACGATCGTTCCATAAATCATAAAGAAGAATATTTGTTATCGTCAAGATGATTCGACGTCATTTTTATTCACGATCTAATATCGCCATGCGTCAACCAGTGATGAGCAAAACGCGTACGAGGTACGCTGTACGCCGTACCGTACGCTCTGTACTCCGTACGGCGCCACTCAAGTCTTCGAAAGCTAGATATGTGAATCTTCTGAATATTCTGCACTTTAAAGACATCTTCTTACAAGCGATCCAAGTAAACTCTATCTTTCTTCTAGCTATGAAAATCCTGAATCAAGTACTTGCAACATTTACTCTCCTGCATAGTGTTCGGCGTATGCAGTACAGAGCGTACGGTACGGCGTACAGCGTACCTCGTACGCGTTTTGCTCATCGCCGTCAACAGCCATGGGCGAAATGACAAGGAGCTTTCTGCGGGCACCACCCTGAGCGAAAAGTTCAGAAGACATAGTAAGCGATATGAATTAAATCGTCTTTGGGTTCCGATAGATCAAGATGAGCGGTTCATGGGTGCAAAGAATTCTTGAGACAACAATCCAACAGAAAGGATGATGGCACATTCCAATTGTTATCACTTATGACGTGCATCCTATGATAGGGCTTTATCAAGCCGATTTTCGATCCCAGCATATTAAAGGCCAAAATAAGCGATTTTAAAGGAATCAATCATTTA
>JAKTUB010000073.1:16715-42712 GCA_030556465.1 Metschnikowia picachoensis
TTTGAACATGACACAAGCATAATTTCTTCTGTTTCTCGAAAATAAGTAATAGAGTGGACTGAGCCACACATGCTGGACTACATATGTTAAACGTTAATGCTGATGGTGGCTTCAAAAGCGCCCCTTCCGTGATTGATCAAGCTTAACACGACGATCGTTCCATAAATCATAAAGAAGAATATTTGTTATCGTCAAGATGATTGGACGGCATTTTCATTCACGATCTAATATCGCCATGCGTCAACAGCCATGGGCGAAATGACAAGGAGCTTTCTGCGGGCACCACCCTGAGCGAAAAGTTCAGAAGACATAGTAAGCGATATGAATTAAATCGTCTTTGGGTTCCGATAGATCAAGATGAGCGGTTCATGGGTGCAAAGAATTCTTGAGACAACAATCCAACAGAAAGGATGATGGCACATTCCAATTGTTATCACTTATGACGTGCATCCTATGATAGGGCTTTATCAAGCCGATTTTCGATCCCAGCATATTAAAGGCCAAAATAAGCGATTTTAAAGGAATCAATCATTTAGATCCCTGTATCTTACGGCCTGCTCGTTGTGTTCTGCCATGCACACGGGGCACAGGCGTATGGCGAGCATTAGTCGTAGTCGTTATATAGGGTAAGTATACAAAAGCTTATACATGGAGCTTACACGGTGAGCTGGGGCTCGCCCTTGGCGTTAAACGTGTCGTGTGACATGAACTCCAACTTTTGGTCGTCGGCCAACTTCAAGACCTTCTTGAAGCGCTCACCGATGGTTTTCAACTTAGCGGAATCGCAGTCCTTGGTCCAAATGGCAACTCTGAAGCCTCTTCTGATGTTCAACACGATACCATTGACCTCGTTCTCGTCGTCTTCGATCGTCTCGCCGATAACCGCCAACAAGCCGCGCAACCACAAGTCGTTGATCACGTGGGCCACATCACGCTTGTTGACAAACGAGAATTGCCATCTGCCACCCTTGGCGTTCTTCTCGTCCTCCCACTCAGGCTTGATACCCTCTTTGAATAAGTGGTAGTCGGATTTAAGTGGCAACTGATTGGCCACAGGAATCGAGTTGTAGATGCCCCAGAATTCCTCCACGGTGTCGAAAGTGATTACAGGCTTCAATAAGTCAGCCCAAGTCTCGCTCTTATTAACCTGTGGCTTTGTGTACCACAAGGTCCATTTGCTGTTCAATGGGTGCTTGAGGGTGAAGCCCTCCTTGCTCAGCAACACCGTCGTGGCGTTCTGGTTTTCCAAGGTCAATTCTTCGGTTTTCTTGGTCAAGTCGTCGGACATCTGGACGCGTTAGTATATGAAAACATTGTTTATATTGAAGCTTGATGCGTGTTCATATAAGAATAGCGATCTGCGGCGGCTAACGTGCCATGTCTTGGAGTGTGAAATGACTCCACGCCTTTTATTCGGACGCTCAAAACAACCCACAAATCAAGCAGGCCACGGTTCCTTGCCGATGTAGTTACTGCGAATTTTTCGTTGGCAAAACATACTTTAAAACTACCTCTGAAGTGATGCCTCTTCACTATGGCTCGGTGCGTTACAAAAATCGATGTTGGAAAAAGTTCTCATGCGCGTATATTTGGGACCGCGGGCCACCAAAAACCGGCCCTGTGCGCGGGTAAATATGAGAACTTGGGCAAACTGGCCAGCCTCATTGCCATCCGCTCAATTGAGACGTTTATTATAGTTCACGCGCTCGTGCCGAGTCGGGAAGTTGGCTCCAACACCACAGAATCTCGGTACTAGAATCATGCAAAAATATACTTACTAATATGTATCATTATATCCCGTGTATTCCGGCTCATGAAATTTAAATACGTTTTGTGAAAAGGGATACGTGGCTGCTTTGGCAGGCAAATCCTGGCCGCTGTTGCTGTGAGCGAATCTTCAATTGGGGAATATAGCCAAAATGTAAGCAGTAACTTTAATGCCGTGTTGAGTTTCCACCTAGACTGTATAGGCAGCAGCGTCTATGTAGGATAGGCTTTTGTATGGGAATCAACAGCACAGACAGACAGCACACACCCAAAGACATAAAAGTGATACAGTGTATACAGGTTACTCTAGAAATGGGGTGGCCGGTGGACAGTCACCGGGAACAAGTCCAACTTCATAAAGGGAGGGATCCAGGATCAGGGAATCCTGGACTAATCCCATCAAAGACTTGAGTCACTTAGAGACGACTGCATGTAGTCGAATGAATCATCTAGTCTAATTCACTAAGTTAACAAGTTGAGATATAAATTCATCTGGGAAGAATCAGTCATCACACGATAAGGTAACTTGGGTTAGTTCCTTTTTGTTCCTTTTAGTTCGTTGTTGTTCGTTATTCGTTCAATCGATCTTGAAAGGAAGAATCTTCATTGAAGATTTTTCCGTGGTAAGCTTCCATGCAGTACACTACAGTCTGTGACTAGCCAGCGGTCAATGATCTACAGTAGTGTGTGTGCCAATAGAGAACTGGGCTGGACGGGCCGTACAAGTTGTTGTGACGAGGTCGCAGAAGCGGAAAATTCATGCATATAGTCCATGTGTGTGTCCCACCAAGGTATACATCTGGTCTTTGAGCTCATACTTACGCACTGAATGAACGAAGCTGATAACAGCTTCTTCATGAATTTCAGTCGTAGTAGAAAAGAGATTACTCATGGTAATCTGTGAAGTAGAGTCAGTCATAAGAGAGAAGGATAGCTGCTTAATTCTTCTCAATATGAGACAGAGAATTAAGTCATCTTTTATGGAATACAAGAGGGGAACTTCACAGATAATTACTAAGCGCCAAGTGACGCCTCACTCCGGGTAACTACCCAGTTCTGACATGTGTTACGTAACACATGTCTAAAACATATCGGGCTGGTAGTAACCCCCGATTTGGAAGATGAAGAACACTTCTCACAAGATGTGTTACCCGCAGTCTCAAAGGGTTAGGCGCACGCGCATACAGAGTCTTCAGTAGTGTTGCATCATCGTACAGCCCAATACGACGTACACGTCCGATATCCGATTACGATGGGCATAAATTCTACTCATATTTCAGTCGAGCTCAGTCTTCCTTTTCATCTTCGGTATCCGTGTTTATATCCGTAAACACGCTCTCTTTATCCGACTCATCATCATCATCTTTTTCTTCCGCTTGATTATTCGCTTTCTTCACTTTTTGGCCCCTCAAAGCAGCCAACGCACCGGCTAGGCTGTATTCCTCTGGGTCCGAAATGCCACTATCAGACTCATCCTCAGACTCATCTTGAGGAGCTGCTCTTTCAAAAGGCCATTTAAAGTACTGTGAGTTACTCACTTTAAGTTCTAGCGGGATGTCCACGTCATTGCCAAAGTACGAGTTGCTTTTCAAGAGCAACTTGAAATGACAAAACCCCTCACCTGGCGGCGTGGGAACAGAGATCTTGATCTTGAACGTGCTGATAACAAGCGTGTCTTGCTTTCCCTCTATCCACTCTTCCTGGGTCAACTCTAGGTTGCTCAAGTCGACCTTGTCCATGATAGCAGCCTCTGTACCCTCAATGAATTTTGCATTTTCTTGGTTAACAATAAAGCCCTCCCAAGTACTGGCAATTTTTTGGGGAAAATATGGTGCGTATGCCTTTGGCAACAAGGGGGCATCATCGTTTGATCTCAAAGGGTCCTTCAAATCTTCAAAAGTCTCCTTCTCAGCCAATCGCGTCTCTTCAATCTTGGGGCAGGACTTGTGTGGGGCAGATTTGATTAAGAATTTCAACTCCAAGTGGATACTTGAGTTGGGTGGCACTATGTCTTCACCAGGCATTCTGAAGGATGCGTCCAAGACAGGGATGAATGGCCAAACGATTTCACCAGATGCTATGAAGGCCGACCTGAAAAACGGGTCCAAGACACGATATTTTGGCTCTAAGCTTTCACCAGGCACTCTGAAGGACGTGTTCAAGACACGGATGAATGGCACCTTGCGAGCCACGTCCAACGCGACAAGCAATTTTTGCTTGTCTTTGATACCCAAGACTTCGCTTGCTTCTTCGTTTGTCAACGTGAGCAACTTCCCGAGCTTCTTCACTGGCTGGGCCTCAACCACTTCCTTGTCCACATATGGCAATTGCAACAAGTCTCTGTGCTTACCCATGGGTGACGATGCTTGAAATAGAGCCTTTTGCAAGTCATAAGCGGCAACCACGACATCGGGTGCGCGGAATACTGTGGCAATGTCAATGAACCCCTTGATCAATTCTGGAAGCTTTCCGATAATTAGCAACTTTTCAAGCTCGTGCTCACTACAGAACTGTCTATTGAGATATTCCAAAACGAGCTCCTTGGCCTGATTCACAGACAAGTTGCCGCGAATGAGCGTGATCTCATTCGCCTGAAGCATCCAGTCCAAAACATCATATGGGGTGAATACCTTGCCCGGGTTCTTGTCGTTCAACTGGCGCACGATGAATGTGGCAGTGTCGACATACAACCCCTTCTTCGTTACCAGTTTGACGTTGTTCCACCACGTGCCAACCACAAGAGGCAATACCACACCGATCAAGATGAAGTACACCACGATCATGAGCGACGAGTACCTGCCCTCCACCAAGAACTTTGCAATGGCAATTCCATGCGAAATATCCTGCGGTCCGTCCGGGTTTCCATAAAGGCGCAAGTTCTCCTTGGTAACATCGTCAGTCAAAGCTTTGTAGGCGAGGTTGATGCGAATAAACGCCTCCTCCATCTCCTTCTTCGCAACTTCACCCAAATCCTGGGCAATCTTGTCCGGGTGGAACGTCAACGATAACTTACGGTACTTGGACTTGATCTCGCGCTCCGTTGCCGTGTATGGGATGTCCAAAATCGTGTATGGGTCGAAAAATCCCAGCAAAGTCACCTCCTGCGCATACGTGGTCCAGATATATACAACAAGCACCCAACCGGCCACAACAAAGGGCAATTTCTTATTGAATATGCGGCCCGACGTCAGGCGGAACTCAAGCTTTCCCACAAGCGCCGAATGCGGCAATTGTAACGTGCGATGGTCAAGCAAAATCGCACCTTTGGCATTTTTCAGTGTCAGAGCGTCTTTGGCAAATACCCCTGCGAGATACTTGTAGGTGAGGGGTAACAAGGCAAAGACGAGGAGCGAAAGCACGAAGTACGGCCATTTCTCAGCCGCCTCGTCGTATTTGTACTCAGAAGCCATCATTTGGTGGTGTGTTAGACTGAAATTGTATGCTATGCCGGGAATACAGGTGGCCTTAGTAGACGGCGCTTCAGCGTGAAAGACGCGCAGTTGTCTGGATGTTCTGCCGTCGATGTCTGTTTCAGTGTGAAAAGTCTACCCGGGTGTTCGAAATTAGGATTAGCACTATTGTTCTTGTTGTTGATTGTTCTTCTTTCCTCTTGTTTGAGTCTTTAGTATACGGTAAAAGCTCGATGTTCTGTTTTGTATTTGTATATTTCACGTGATAGTATGAGATGAAGGGAAAGATCTGACAGCTTCCCGCAGTAGAAGTAAATCTAGTGATGGAACAAACGGATGGGGTTCTCCACATACATTTTCTGATATATATATATAGCCCCACAGAATCGGTATTCATCGCCGTGCATATGCAATACTGCACACTATCTTTCGGACTTACCCTTTTGGGATTGCTTCCGTGTAAAAATACGAAAGTCGTGTTTTTACCAATGTTTTGGGGATGAGTAGGCATCATCTCGATGAATGCCAGAATTATAATCTATTCAGAATTCAATTTGTAATCTCTTTCGACAGTCTGGTAAGTTGTTCTCAAAAACTAGTCTTGCGAAAGCTTGTCAACTTAAATCACAATTTCCACGGCAGCCGGATTTTTGCCTTTGCTTATTCTCGCTGCATCATGAATCACGGTATAAAATAAGTACAATTTAAATGACGCCACGTCACAATGGGCAGCCATCCAGCGAGTGCTGCAGGACTGCCCAGGCCAATTCCAGCCAACAATGGGAGGTAACAATAATTTATTCGAAAGGGAATAGAATGACCTTTCCCGCAATCCACACTTCTACACCCACCGAAGAGACAAAATAGCCCAAAAAACTCACTAACCCTGTACGAAGTCGTACTTTGGTATAGACGAAAGTACGATACGATGAGCCTTCGTTTTCGTACTATCGTACAGCCCCGAATACGATGGTGTACGAAAAGTTCGCAACACTGGTCTTCACTAGGTAGGTGCGTGCATAAGGCATCATCTTGTTTACAAACTTGAAACATATTCGCACTTTCCGCACAACACAAGTGTGTAGTGTATATAGCACACACTATATGCACACGGAGACCAGGTTCGTGACAGTCCGGGCAAGCGCGATAGAATATAGCTGGTGAAATGCCAAAAGAAAAGAAAAAAAAAATTGGACTTGCAATGGTGACCTGGCTCTACATCAGAATGCGTATTCAATTGCTCTACGGGGGCCGGTCTCGCATGGGCGTTTATATTGACGTACCAGTTGATATTCGCATGAACTGTCTTCCTCGAAAGTGGTATCACTGGAACCCTCGCATGACAAATTTATTGATTTTACCATCTTCGGAAGTCTCTCGTGCTTACCTAGAATAGCTTAATCGAGTTTGTCAAGAAATAATCGAATCCGCAGCATTCAGCAGAAGATCGCACCAACAATGAACCGCGAATGTTTCGACTGATTCTATATCTGTACTTGTAAGATGAAAATCGGCCATGCTAGTATATGCTTTCAGGGTGCGGCTGTAGGTACAGTGTGCACATCCAATCTTCGCCTTGAAGGTGTGACAAATCAAGGTAATGTTGGAAAGCCTGTTATGTCTTCAGTGCTGTCGTCTGGCTGATCGAGGAGCCATTCCATACCATGGTGTCTATGCACATAACTAAAAGCTTCATCGCGGGCAAGATACCTACTTATCAAGATCTTGCCCCCGGTTTCATAGTAAAGCAAAACTGACCCTGGTTGTTTACAAAAACTGAAGTCTAATTTTCTATTCTCTAAATCTTTGAGCCCGCTGAAGCGCCTCATTATCACTTTGTGAGTCTGTACAAATACACACCCCCGTCTAATACCCGTTCTGAACCATGGGGCTCAGAAGAATCTAAAACCTTCACAAGCATCTCACAAAACCCAGTTTAAAAGTAGCACCACAAGCGCCATCGTGTTTGAATAGAGTGCGCTGCCACCATTCACCTGCTTAGAATATGATCTTACACCGCCAACAGCGCCACTCAAGCTGCCAAATCCTATCGACCCTGAAGCGACACTATTTGTGGCCTCGGAATGTGTGGACATGAATGTCTGCACCCAGGTCGACAGGGCGGTCGTTAAGACGCCGTCTGAGGTGATTGTCATATATACTATAGTGGGTTCAACAGAAGAAGAGGTCGACTTAGATGACGACGCAGATGACGACGCAGATGACGATACAGATGACGATACAGATGACGACGCAGATGACGACACAGATGACGACACAGATGACGACACAGATGACGACACAGATGACGATGCAGATGACGACACAGATGACGATGCAGATGACGACACAGATGACGATGCAGATGACGACGCAGATGACGACGCAGATGACGACGCAGATGACGACTCAGATGACGACTCAGATGACGACTCAGATGAGGTTGTCGTGGTGGCTGCAAATCCGAGCGAGAGGAGAACGTAAAAGCAAACAAGACTTAGTAATTTCATGGCGGCGCAAGCTTATTGTAACTGGTGCTGTACGAGAAAAGGTCACTATTGTACTGTTTGATTATTCAATGAGCCGCTCCAGATCGGGAGGTGCCGAGACGCAACAATAGCGCGCGCAGGACCCATAAAAACACGCCGAAGAATGGCATTTTGATCGTACCAGGGCTCGCAATAGCCACTCGGGCAAGCGTGGACGCTTCATTAAACACAACAGTTTGGCGCAAACGTGATGTGCGTCCGGATTTCATTCCTCAGAATTTTCAGAAAAATATACTAAGCTTCTTTTCCTTTTGCAGTGTTTGGATAGCTCCATGCCTATCATAGCTGTATTCTGTCATATTGACGAAAGATGCCTGAGATGCGCGAACAAGCTTCCAGGTAGGCACAAGCCTTGGCTGGGGTAAATAGAGTTATTCTTTCTTATATCTTGATTTTTTTCTTGTAACATGATCCAGACTGGACGAAAGCTCAAAACTCGAAGTATTTGTCATCCCATTAGTATCTTTATTTTCTTCGGGCTGCCAAAATTGGCTTCGGGCTGCTCGTAGATGAACCGTGTTGGATGAATGAATAACACGAAAAGATGCAAGCACTAAAACTAGCGCGTGGATATACCACCAAATTGTTTTTTGTTTTCCTGAAACAAGAAAGAAAGGTATTAATGTTTTGGCCCCAAAGCCATTGCAGAAATTGGCCCTTGCAAACTGAGTTCTAGCTTTATAGCTGGTCCTGTCGAATTCTGTTGGCGTGTCCATATAATCTAGCATAGGTTTAGGCTTTCTATTGTCTGCGGTGTGCACACTGCGGCGTCCGGGTGTCTCATTTGACAGCAGGCTGAATCCTGATCAGATGGCTTTTGCTTGGAAAGATTCGCAGCAAAACAAAAAAACAAAAAAAAAAACATATGAGCTATAAACTATAAGATTCTGTCGCCGCTCGCTTAATCTTAAAAAAGTTATGCTAAAACGGATCGAAGTATCTGCCTCTGTGCACAGTCAGGCCCGCTGAAGTGGAATTGAAGCAGACGGTGAAACGGTGTGTCATGCGCCGTGTGTATTGGTCAAAGATCTAATGACGTT
Source organism: Metschnikowia picachoensis (assembly GCA_030556465.1). Taxonomy (NCBI): domain Eukaryota; kingdom Fungi; phylum Ascomycota; class Pichiomycetes; order Serinales; family Metschnikowiaceae; genus Metschnikowia; species Metschnikowia picachoensis. Next base: position 25,482 of record JAKTUB010000073.1, read on the forward strand.
GCGGGGGTGATGAGATGAGTTGCCCGAAAAACAATCGACCAAAAAGAAAAAGTAGTGATGATATTAGCAGCCCAAGTAGAAACAAAAAAAGAGAGTGTTTTTGGGATATCACATCGCTCACTTAATTATCAGAATTCGTGAACTCATTCTAACGTGATAATATGGTGAAATGATTGTTCTTGACAGCTTTCCTGTCCCCGTCAGACAGACTATCGCAGTCACATCGAGTAAGACAGTAAGTCCGGAGTTCCATAGTCAATTTTATATAATAATCACGGTTAATCGTGAGTCGAGACATAAATTTACGTGTATTCAAAGAAATCCCGAAAATACTCGAGTAAAAAGAAAAAAAAGAAAAAAAAAACGTTTGAGTTGTGCGTTCGCACGTGTGTTGAGTATAACGCCTCACCCCAGCCATAATCTCCATAGTGCATCATCAAAGCCGATCAAAGCCTCACCCCCAGAAGGCCCGCTTTCTACAGTGCATTTCGCCTCAGCCGACCTTAGCAGCCTATCCAAGAATTTCCATGAAATTCTTACGTACTTTCTATCAAGCCTTCAATCTCTTTCTATGCAATATGTATTGTTTTCGAAATACTGCCCGAGCTCTGCCCGAGCCCTGTGCGGCACCTGGGGCCCGGGCTTCTTATCGGGTCGAAGCAAGCACGCAGCAGGCGCGGCACAGGCTTATCGGTGAGGCAACTTCATCGCGCAAGAATCTACTCCGTCATATCGTCCAATAAGCTTCGGATCAACCCCTGTCACATCGCTTGAATTTGCAAAACAGGAAGATACATCAATCCGATCCTTATTATTTGTGTTGAACGGTACTTTTTTATCGATATAACTTGCCCTTGATCTCGCTCCAATCCACCGTTACTGTTACCCCCAGAATCTCATGAGTGTGCCACGTGACATTGCCAGCCGAAGACGGAGCCTGTTGGCGAAAATCACCCGTTATTCATGGGCAGTGTCGCCCGCCGAGTCTTCACCCCGGCCCTCGCAATCTATGGCAAGTCTGTTGCAAAATAACACGATATTCATGAAGAACGATGCCGTTCTGGATCTGTCGAAAACGCCCGACCACTCTAAGAGCGTTAGCCCTGTGTCAGAAACCGAGATTCTGCATTTTGACTCGAGAAATAACCTGAAAATGCTCGAAACTGTTCAGAGGCACCTCAAGGCTGAGTCGGATCAGGCGTTAGCCGCCGAGGGTGCCGACGTCACGCGACAAATCTACAAGTACAGTGATCGCGAGCGGCCCATAATGAAACGCTCCAAAAGTCTTTCCCTGGTGGATCATGACACATTTCGGCGTGGCTCTCTGGCCAGTTCTTTGAACGTGCCTGGCGGATTCCGACGCGAGTTTGTCATGAGTCGCGCCAATAAACGGCGGCCTAATTTACTCACACGCAATTTCGTCGAGTTTTTGAGCATTTACGGCCATTTCGCCGGCGAGGATTTGGAAGACGAGGATGCAGTTGCATGTCATTACTCGCCCTTTAAGCTCAACGAGTCAGACAATGAAGACACCCCGCTATTGACCACCGAAAACTACAATCCACAGGGCACTGCTTCAGACCTAAAGGCGTACTTTCTTTTGGTGAAGGCTTTTGTCGGCACGGGTGTTTTGTTTTTGCCCAAAGCTTTCCTGAGCGGTGGCCTCGTCTTTTCTGCAGCCATGTTGTTTCTGTTTGGCCTTCTTTCATATTGGTGCTACGTTGTGTTGGTGTATGCGAAACTCCGAGCAAAAGTTTCGGGCTTTTCGGAAATGGGTCGCTTATGTTATGGGCCATTCTTCCAACAGTTGATTTTGTTCTCTATCGTGCTTTCGCAGGTCGGGTTTGTCGCCACCTACATTGTTTTCACTGCCGAAAACCTCCGTGCATTTATCGTCAATGTGTCTTCATATAAAACGGCCGATTTACCCATTCTATGGTTCATTGCGTTACAGGCATGTATCTTGACCCCGCTTACCTTGATAAGGGACATCACACGGCTCTCTTTGCTGGCTTTGATCGCAAACATCTTCATCATGGGTGGTCTCATTACCATTGTATGTTTCACCGCATTTCAATTCCTTGAGAACAATTTACAGCCCGGAGATGGCGTTTACTATCTTCTTAACAAGTCTGAGTTCTCGCTCTTTATTGGCGTGGCTATCTTTGCATTTGAAGGGATTGGTTTGATTATTCCTATCCAGGAATCCATGATATACCCCGACCGCTTTCCTCGTGTTTTGCGCAGTGTCATATTAACGATCTCCACCATATTTGTTTTTATTGGAGGATTAGGGTACATCACTTTTGGGGAGAAGATCGATACGGTGATTCTCCTCAACTTGCCGCAAAACTCGCCTTTTGTTATCATGGTGCAACTCCTTTACGCATTTGCCATTCTTTTATCCACACCGATCCAGATTTTTCCCGCAGTGCGGTTGATTGAACAGAGAATCTTTTCCCCCTCAAAATCCGGTAAGTCGTCCAGTCTCGTTAAGTGGCTGAAAAATCTTTTGAGACTGGTGTTTGTTTTGTGCACGTGTTCTGTTGCCTTTTACGGGGGAAAGAATCTAGACAAATTCGTATCATTTGTCGGTTGCTTTGCGTGTATCCCCTTGGTCTACATGTATCCGCCCATGCTCCACTTGAAGTTGTGTTGTGACTACAAAAACGCCACCACATACAAAAAGCGTCTTTTCGCTACAGCAATGATCAATTATGCCATGATCATTTTGGGCGCTGTGGCCCTTGTCTACACCACTTACGATCTTCTTACTCATTAAGCAGTCTGTGGTCGACCAACATCTGTCTATCAGGCTCAGGCATCAACTTTGGCGTAAGCGTCTGCCAAGTCATACAGAACCCAGCGCATCATCATGCATTCCTTTCAGAAACACTGTAGTCTTTTGTGTTCGTCTGAAGTTAATTAGTCATTTATATACAAATCTTTGCATCTTTTGATTGTCTCAGGTAAAGCCACTCTGATTAACAAGATCTTTTTCGAAATCTGACTGATAAAACATGTTCATTGCATGCTTGAAATGAGTTGCCCGATGCACACACAAAATGCCCTTTGATATTTCTTTATCTACTAGACCTTGTCTAATCAGGCCAACTTTTTTTTATCTCGAAATTCGTTGTGCATCGTTTACTTAAATATGTATATGAGTAGACAAACAAGCATTCAAGTGTCTTTAATGTCAGGCTTGTCTTTCAAGTCACCAATTCTCTAGCCCGAATCTTGGTTCTTACTCGTCGTCCCAGGCCTTGATAAGCGCAAGTCTAGCGTCATGGATCGAACTTTGCAAATCAGCTTTTGCTTGTGCACGCAAAGCACGGGCATCATCCACCCACACGTTTGCAGCAGTTACTAGCTCGTGTCGCTGCTGAGAAAACTCGGGCAAATTCTGCTTTTCCCACGCCAAGAGTTTGCCCTTCGCAGCCAAATACGTGAGCGGCATATTGTACTTCAATGACACGCCAAAGACTACAGAGGAGGCCACAAATCGGAGCGGCAATGCACGCCTGGCAACAAAGACGTTGGTGGCCAACACAGGGAAAAGTAGGCTGACAATTCCGGGGAAAACAGGGTCCAATATGGTCTCGTCGATTGTGGCTTTCAAATTGAGCCACTCGTTGCGCAAAGCAGTCTGCTGCGTCCCAAGTTCTGCCAATATCACACGAGTATTGTCACGTATGAACTCACGGAGTGCATTGGAGTGTTTTTCGAGGTACGGCGTAGTTCTGACGCCCATTCCATCGACAAATGAGATATTACCGTGACAAGACTCTTTCTCTCTCAATTCAGGCTGGATTTCGGCATTCATGCCTGGCTTCGTTGTGATGAGCTCATCGTCCTCATAGAAAGACCGGCGCACCATTTTTCAATGTGTTTATTCCTCAAAGACGTTGATTTTTGTATATACACTTTTCCTGGATTAGCCTATATAGTAGATCGAGATCTCAGATATGCTGCTGGCACAGGACGCACGAAGCGCGCACCTCACTGGTGACTGGACAATCCAACCAACCATGGAGGGGCCGACCAGCAAATAGTACATTATAATTAACAAACTGACTTTTTTTTTATTTTCTTCTTTCCTTGATTTTTTCGTTTCTGTTATTCTTGCGGTTGTCAAACAATAGTGCGGTAATGTTAATTGTTTTGAAAAATCAGGAAATGATCCATGCTCATAAGCAATCACCCTGTGTGATTAATCTCAGCTTCTTTCTTCATGGTGCAAGGTACCCACCTAGGAAACGAAAGTAACGCAAGAGAGCAGGAATAAGGCCCAAGAATTTAAGATACTTTTTTTCCTTTTTCTTTTTCTTTTTCTTTTTCTTTTTATTTTTGCTTGATACATCTGGCCAAGGACTGGGTGCCCGAATTGCTTGCCTAGCTCTCCACAAAACTATATTTGAATATATAGAAAACCATGGCCAGAGTCGCTGCCATGCCTTTGATATCTAAACTTGGCTGCGTATGAGATTTAATTAGGTTTTCATCGCCCCAATGGCTGTAGCTTGTACTTTCCCCCCTACCCAGAGATGCTCAAAAGGCCTGCGCTACGAATGCGTCGCGTAGCGTGGAATTTAGGAAGCTGTGTCTCAAAATTTGGGTATGTATCATGAATGATTTCGTATAGTCTATAGTATTACTGGGGATAGAGACATCAAGCAAGTAGCGCTAATTACAAACGTAAGAAATTGGTATAATTAGATGAAGTCAGACGTACAAGCATTTGCTCGAAAAAGAGAGCAAGCGAATTCATGGCACTGGTGACAGTGGTCTATTGCAGGAAAATGTTCACACCATCCTCCAGCTCTTCCTCATAATCTGTCGCAAGATCGTGGTCAATAAGTAGCTCAAAGCTTTCTTTCTCTCCTTCAAAAGCTCTAGTTCGGGTCTGGCGTCAAGAAAAGCGGAGGTGCATTGCTTGGCAATACTCGTAGTACTTGCCTAAATGGAACACCTAACATGGCGCGTCTGATAATCTAAGGCACGTCATTCACGGTTCACGCGTTTCCAAGGCACGCAATTCGCGACTTCACGGTTCGGAAAGAATGCTGGGCACGCATACCAGGGGCTGTTCGAAAGTTAGCCATTGAAATAACCTTGAAATCAGGTATCTATCCATACAGAAAATATACTGCATATAGGCTATACGTAGCTATGGAGTAGCGTAGAGTAGCGTAGAGTAGAGAGCGTAGCTACTCAGTAGCGTAGCGTATTAAATTCTCTACGCGGCTACGCACTTTTGCCCATCTCTGCCCCTACCTGCCGCTTCAACTCTCGCAACAGAAGGGTCAGTAATGCGAGCCCATGTGGTGATTGGCGCTGCCTTTTTTTGCTTGTCTTTTAAAGCCCACCTTCTTGACGGTCTTCACAAACCAACTCGATTTTCTTAAGTTCTTCGAAGATGTGGGCCAACATGAAGTTGAGATGTTTTTCCCGGAGAGCCTACGTGTGATTTCTTGACAATCAAGTTCCATGTTATATTCATCTGAATCGTCTTGCACTCTCGGTAAGCTTTTTTTTAGCAAATCTCGCTGAAATACTTCGTTGAAGCGGCGAAACTGATAATAGACACTCCAGACTTCATAGATGTGAATATCTTTTATTCTCATGTCATTAAGCTCAACCGTCCAAATATCCAGAAACTGAAAAATACAAACGAACACAAAAAAACAAAAAAACAAGAAAAAAAAACAAAAAAACATGGTATCCAGCACCGACAGTGCGTACTCATTCAATCTGAGTATGTTGTGGGACTGTCAATATAGATCATTGCAAGACACAACTCGAATAGACTCTCCAAAAGTTGTTCTGAGAATCGTCACTCATCAAAACGCGCTGTTCATTATTTATGAATATCACTATTTTCTTGAAAGTTATTTTCTATATAAGCAGGTCTCCCTGGCACTCTCTTATGTCACTAATTTGCACTATGACCACAACAATCCGACAAGATCACAGTCTACCTTGCTTCGCGAAAAGTATAATAATTAGGGACTAACGTCGTACATAAAATTATCAATTAGTCATGCCGTCTCCTATAATTATTACTCATGCCATTTATCCAACACAGCGAGACTCAGGGGCAAACAACTTAAAAGGCTGGCATGAGGACCTGTGACGATTCTCTATGTATACCCATCAGCCCGCGTCAATGCTTTTTGAAGAGCCCCTTTTTCTTGTTCTTCTGCGTTTCGGGAGGTGGCGCTATACCACCTAATGGCTTCCCCACCGGTTCTGTCGTGGGAACCTCGAGCTTGAAATCACGCAGACTGTCAGGGGTTGCTGGTTTGGGTGATTCTTCGTTCGTGCTGCCATGTGACGTCAAAGAATCTGAATTCGACGATGTGCTCTGGTTTGGAATGCGAAGGTGGCTATTAGCCGGGTTTACGCCCGAAATCCCCGAAAACGACTTTTTCTTCTGCATCGTTGGCGGCGACATCTGCATACCCGGTCCCCCCATCATCGCCAGCTTGGGCTTGCCGCCGCCGTTGGCTGCGGGCATCGGCATCCCGCCTCGACCACCGTAGTCTATGTTTAGCCCCTGATCAGGAAAGGCCGAACGCCGGTTTTTCTTCCCAGGATACCCCTGCAGAACGCCGTGCCCTGCCTGTTGGTTCATAATGTGCTGCAGCGATCCAAGGCTCTGCATCTGTGGATGTGGGTTCATCTGGAACAGCAACTGTTGCTGAAGCGCCAAACTGTTCGCACGATGGCTCATATTCTGCTGCCCACCGTTGGACGAGATATTAGGTTGCTGCAAGTTCTGTTGCAGCGCCTGGTACGATAAGCCTGCAGGCCCACTCGAGTGTGATGTGACCCTGGGTCTAGGCTGGGGCATCTGTTGCATTGAGGGCATCTGCTGATTGAAGCCATTCTGTTGATACCGTTGCGGGTTTCTGAGTGTGGTTGGGAGCGATTGTTGCAGGAATCCATTTGTAGGTAATCCGTGCGGCGGCTTCTGGTCGTAGTTACCCTCATACTGCTGATTGTATGGATTATTCCCGGTGAGCGAATACGCCTGACGGAAATTCTGGCCCTGAAACCCGGGATTACCATTTGCTCCACCATTGGCGCCACTAAAATGACCTGATTGGGAACCCGGCTGCGCGGCAAAGCCGGAGGAAACATCGTGATACTGCTCGCCGCTCTGGCTATCGTAGAAGTTTTCGCCATACATATTAGCCGGCTGCCCTTGGTTTCTGAGTTCCCGTTCTCTTTCGAGCAACGCCTGTTCGCGACGCATAAGCTCTTTTTCCCTTTGGGAAAGATTGTTCTCGGGTGCAACCGGCCCGTTTTGGCTAACAGAGTTGTAAGGCGCCTCGGGCAACGGAGGAACGATATCACCGTTTAACGCAGCGCCGTAAATCGCCACATCGGTATATTCAGAAAGATCGGGCGTTTGCATTTCTGAGAGGGCAAAAGTTTTGCTATTTGAATCCCCATTCTGATCCGATTGGGCATGAGGGGCAGGTTCAGATTGATTCGATCCACAGTCACCATTTTTCGCCGTCTCCCTTTCGCCAGCAATTGCCCGGTTGGCCTGTGTTTGCTGCGCTTCAAGGGCCCGTTCACCCTCTGAGAGTCTCGCCTCCACATCCCTCAAAGCAGCCGATTTCTGCTGCAAATGTGAGTCCAAATCAGCCAAGATTGATTCTTTTTGCTCCTGCATCTTGCTCAATTCGCCGATCTTTCCGTCGTAAAGGCGGGACTGCTCCTCATATTTCTGCACAAGCGCGTCCTGAGCCTGCTGCCGCTGTGATAATGTAGTTTCTAATTGATACATGTGCTTCAGGCGCTCTCGAAGCTCTTTTTCGACATTTTCGCGTTCTAGCTTGAGACTAGCCAAATTCTGCTGCAAACTGCCCATTTCTTTCAAATGTTTTTCAGAAAGCTCCGTCCTGCGAGTGAAGAAAAGTGAGTCTGTTGAATTCATCCTGAGCAACTGGCAAACGATTGAGTATAGGTTCTCCAAATATGGTGTGCGCACGCCATGGTCGTCTCCTAACAAGATTGGCTGCAATAAGAGCAAGTCAACGTCGACATCGAGACGATGATAGAAATTGTAAAAGACAGAATTCGAATTCGCAAATTCGGGGCTCACGGCGGTTTTCACGGCGGGAAATTGCGCCAGCCAGTTTTTCATGATATTGGCCTCGTTCTCGAAGCCCTTGATGAGCTTACATTCCATTTTCTTGATGATTTTGAATATCTCGTTGACAAGCCCTGAAATCAACGGCTTCGCCAAAATTTGCTTGTCCAAATTGGCAGGGTAAGGTTCTTCAAAGATCACCGAGAGTGGGTTTAACACAATCCGCGGCAACGCGAGCTTCCACTGATAGGTCATGAACTCTTTGTAGTTGTTTGAGCGAAGAAGACTTATACACCCACCCAGCTGTTCTTGCGCCTTCTGCAAGAGCTTGTAAAAACGCGCATATTGTGCCAGATCGGCCACTTTATAGACCAGTTTGAGTTCATTCGAACATGTGCCAAGGTAGATCCGCTGGTCCTGATTCAAGACGGCATGCGTAAATTCGTTCAGATGAGGGCGCCTCTTGACATCGGCCTCGTTCATAATCGAGCACACTGTAACTTTTTTCTGCTTGGGGTAACTCAGTACGATAAAAGGCTCCAACAGCACGTATCCCGTGGATTCCACCACGATAAGCGAGTCTTGGTGGAGGAAAGAGCTAAGCTGTGTACAGACGTCCTGAAAACTTTGCAAATTCGAGACGCTGACAATCACTACGTCATATTTGCACAGCGGATCGAGCTGCTCTGTGCTCCGGACGATCAGTGTAGGCGCAAATGTGGCGGCATCAAAGCGCAGAGACCGCCATTCAAGCGGAGTTTCGGGATCTAGGTTGGCCAGCACCATCGTTACGGTGCACGCTTGGGTGCCGTGTAATCTCCACGCATAGAACGCCAAGTTCGGGTGTTCTCCGACTAGTCATGGTTAGTATATATGGATTATAAAGCGAGGCAACAAACGACTCTCAGGAAACAGTCTTTGGCAATCACACATACTTGTGAGCAACTGCATGGGCATGGTAGGAGGGGAGAGATTGCAGATTCTGGCCGGTGCTTCCACAAAATGTGTCTAATAAGATAACTGGCCGTCCCAGGATTTTTGATTTTTTTTTTCCCGAAGCTAGTGTTTCAAGCAGCGAGGTGTCAGTGAGTGAGCGAAAAGCACGGGGAAGGCGCGGGCCGAAGCTCGACAGGCCGCACGCTCGTGCATCAGGCCTTGGAAGAGAGCGGCCTTAGGCCAGGCTTAGACTCGTGGGCTAGAATGCTACATCTACGATCCTGCGTGTAACGCCATGGATTTCTCGCTATTAATTTTCTTTGATGTTATTTACTACTACAAGAATTTATAGAATGAATGACCAAATTATCCTAAACAGTCTTAGTTGTACTTTTGCGTTGGTTCTTGTGTGCTGTTGCTCAAGATGAATGCGATCGGTGGTTTGGTATGCACTCGGGCTAGATCTCGGGCTCGGGCTCAAGGCCTGGTTCCGTGGCCCTGATGTGTGTTGACCGGGCGCGTTTTGTTTTCCGTCGCACAGGGTCGCCTCGCCGCAACCTTAATGTGACAGTTATGAGCCACCTGGTTTCACAATTAAACTATTGAATTTTCACTGCACATAGTCTTACAGACAAAAACGCTTTTCATAATTCAAGGCGGTCACATCGTTATATTATCTAACCTTCATTGTTGGTGACTAGAGCTTGTGATTGCTGTGGGGCCCGCCTCCTTTTTCCCCACCCCCTTATTGCGCAGTCCTCAATTTAGTCGTGTGATGCATATAGAGTGCCGCACGCTTCAAGAAATGCACCAATCCGGAAACTGCGGAACAGCCCCGTTCCCGCGCAGGCAGTGTATTTATAGACCAATTTTCTTATCAGACTCACTAGAGTGCAAAATATTGCGAATTGTTTATTCTTGACGTGGAAAATGAATCCAAACAGTGCACAGAGGCGTTCGGGCGTTATACGTAGAAAAAATGAGTTGTATCCGACTTTTGGTGTTCGATTTGAGAAACGCATACGTGCTGTCGTCCGCAATGTGTCACTGAAAGGTGCCCTGTGTGATTTGAGAAAGTGTACAATGTTTGCAACATTTGACGTTGTGTCCTTATTCGGGTCGTCGGAAGCATCATTCAGTCTTTCATGAAAACGCCAAGAAAACAGAACACTTTTATTTCCTACGTGAATTTTGGCATGTGTCGAGAGTATTGTAACAATGCATAAGTTGCTGCATGATACATCAACTTTGCTGGGCCGTCGAAGGCAGTCCAACGGGATTGCGTCTAAAAGTCAAATGAGAAGAGCTGACTGAAGAAATTCTCATAGATCACCTTGTCAGGATCAACAAAGCCATCTTACGCTTATTTTTAGTGATATAAGAATAGGCGCCAGAGCGCCTCTAGTAGAAATCTCGCCATGTCGTAAGCTAAGCCAAACCAATTGGTTGTTAGTGAATTGGATATCCTCTAAAATTTAAAGGATGCGGGAGAAGAGAGAAAAGCTTGCTAATATGGGAATGACGAGCAGATGTACTGGTGTACTGCATCATGAGAATGCGTGATGACAAATGAGCCCCAACAGATACCTTGCCTGCATCCATTTGCCGTCGCAACTACGAAGGAGGCGCGGTTTCGCCAGCTGGACGCGAAGACAAGGCTTTCTAGTACGAGATTGGTCGCAACCTGGCTTGCGTAAAGTATTTTCAGAAAATAACTGAAAAAAAAAATGCTAGCTTGGACCATGCCGAATCCTTTTTGTTGCCGCAATGGTAAATGTCCGCGCATTGACGAGAACGTCCACATAACCTAAATTGTTGTTGAAATGCAAAATGTCTTTACGAGATAGTTTTACATATCTCGTGGTTTGTTGTGACTATACATAGTGGAATACCCTTTGCACGAGAATTTGTGTCGCATCAATCGATCAATTAACATTGAGTGGAAAATATCGCTAGTTGCATTATTTGGCTACAACACTTAGTCGTCCCACTGGCGAAATTTTCTGTCGAAACGTCGACAAAATGCCCCATTGCGTAAGCGCTGAACAGGCCGTGGGCTTTTGTAATACACTCGCCTGAGGAACAAAATAAGTTATGTCACGCTATTCGAATGACAGTCTTCAAAAACGCTCGCTGAATAAGAGTCATAGCTAATTGAACTCTAGACTTCAATGTTGCTTCTCCTTCGGGGCATTTCGTCGACAATCCGATAGACCCACTTTTCAAGTGATGGACACTGGCGTTAAGACTTTTGACACTTTCAACACTCAACAGACAATGAGTAGCTCTGGACTTTGTAATGAAAACAGGCTCTTTTCCCCAATCTATGGGCTACTGTCTTTTCGAGTGTATAATTTCTATTTGAAGATCAGTCGGATGAAAAAGACATGTGTCTTCGTAAAGACAATGCAGAATTGATGTAGTCAAATAACACAATTAGCGATATTTGCCACTCAATGGTAATTGATCATTCCTTGTATCTGATTATACAATCAATCCTTAAGTTGCTAACTTCTGATATTAACTTCATTATTGACCATTCCTCATAATGTCTAGACGTGCTAGAGAGACAGTCATAGCTGTCAATACCACTAGTACTGATCCTACAAGTTCAGTTTAACTTGATGTTACCAAGAATATGGTGGAACCATTCCGTATGTTTAGCTTCCTGCTGAACTCATACATAGAGTCAGAGCTTAGAAGACAGTTTTAGTTCAATGCGGCGCACATCGTACTTCAGCATATAATAGAAAAGTGAGGGACCCAGCTTTGCAATATAATCGCTTGGGGGACGCGTATCTTTAAAGGCACGCCAAAAGTACACAAAACTCGGAGTTACGCGAGTTCAGCGCGTTTAATGTACTTCTGCGATATCCCGGCCTTTGTCACTTGTATTCGAGTCAAAAGATTTAAATTTCTTGCCTTATATTCATTGAAACCGGTCGAAATTAGTGCCCTCTTTAACGAAAAAACTTTCTCGAGCTGATCGAAGACCGAGGGAACCCTCGGTAATTTTGCGCTTCTGTATGTATTGCAACCGCTTCTTATCACTAACGTTATAAATACAAGTCGAGAGTTCGAAGGTTTCCCGACTTGCGAGATGACTTGTAACGAGGGAGGACTCATATTGATTTGCGAATAATATGATTTGATGTCAAAGTAGGGGAAATCTATATTAATAAAAGTATGATGTTCTCTTATAACATGCTCGAACGAAATTGGTCTCTTCGAACCCCTTATATAATACCAATTGACCACTGGTCGCACCGCGACTGCTAGCTGATGGAGAATGCGGTTGAGAAGTTGAGACCACGATAAGTGCATTGGCAATTCACCAAGCAGTTCTCTTCCCGGATCGATCGTGGCAAAGGCTTCAAAGTCATGTCAGTCAAACAAAACAAAAATGCGCATAATAACAATTGGCTGGAACGGATTTTGTGTCTCAATCTCAATATCATTCCGTTCAGCACTATAAATAAGGTATTTGACCAGGTCTCAGTAAATGGTCTCAGTAAATAAAGTTGCATATAGCCACGACCTTTCTTAAAGTATTGCGAAGTTTATACCAGAACGTTACACTTTTACATTGAAAAGTATACATAAACACCTTAAATATTAAACTATTTTACTGGATAGGGTGGTCAATAATTTTCTTTTCAGCATTCAGTCCCCAGCCTAGTCTCTCAAGCTCACGCTCAATGAGCCCTAAGCTGTAATTGATCGTGCGTGCCATGCTCAATTTGACCGGACTCGCACGCAGTGCGCTAGCATAAACTTTTTTTCTCTTCTGATCATACTTTTCTTTTTCTTTCTTCTACACAAGCCTTCCCGGTGGCGTCGCTGTGAAACCCCAATTTTTTCAGCTTGATGCCGCCGGCTGACTCTGCCCGTCAACCTTCGTGCTGGCGGGTGTGACTCTGGTTGCTGGCTTGTAGATCAAGTAAAGTCAGGGTGTATCTCCGGGTGATGAGGCTTCCTCTGACTCACTCGGTCATAATCCCTCGCATATTTCACGTAAATTAGATTGGAATGAGCATGGCTGGATTGAAAGAGAATTCTGAAGCTTGCAAGTATCATGTGTATTCTTTTCCTCCTCTTTGGTTGGAACTTGTCAAGCTAACTCGACTACGTTTTTAGTTTTTTAAGGCTAGTTTATGGAACCCCCCGTTGCGAAGATTGACGCATATGCTTGTACACGGCTGTTCATGAAGTCTACAAGGAGTAAGAAAACGCAAGAATCCTCCAAAGTAGAAATAGATGCTTTTTTGAAATCCACGGACGTCTTTCTCGAGGTAGATGGTGAGTCTTCAATATCGTCCGAATGTGATGGGGTGGGTGTACAGTGCACACTATCTAGATCCGACCAAAATATAGTTTACGACTGATTTAGAATAAATCCATCTCTGGAAAACGAAATCTCATCAACTTAAGGTTTCTTTTCTGAAGATGGAACAATATCATGGTTAGCCTTTGACTTTATTCATATGGTATATCTCTACTTTGAGCATTCATCTCACTCTCAGCATGTCACGGCTCTACGCGTCCGCGTCAGGCCAAATCACGTGCACATAAGAAGCATACTTTCGATGCTTATAGTAAGTCATAAGATCTCATAAGAATCTTTCAGATCCATTACAATACTTTTTGATGCGTGGCAACTTGATACTTCTAGAAGGATTGGATCGATCTGGGAAATCCACACAGGCGGAAATTCTAGCAGGCCGCCTCGATGCAACACTCATCAAATTCCCTGACCGGTCTACCCCCATAGGCAAAGTCATCAATGAATATTTAACAAACAGAGATTTCCATCTTTCTGACGAAGCCGCGCATCTCCTATTTAGTGCCAACAGATGGGAGTTGGCTGCAACTATAGAGAAATTAATAGCAAATGGGACAAATGTTGTCTTGGATCGATATGTTTATTCCGGCATTGCGTACTCGCTAGCGAAGGAAGGCCTGAAGAGTCGCGAGTGGCTTTATAGCCCGGATAAAGGCTTACCTAAGCCGGACTTGACGATTTTCTTAATCATTCTGATGGAAGAGTTGGCGCGACGCAAAGGCTGGGGCGAGGAACGGTATGAACAAACGGCTTTCCAGGAAAAGGTCAAGAAATGCTTTTTGGATATTTTGCGGCCCGAAGAAGACAAATCGGTCGTGCTTGTAAATGTTGATAGACTTCTGATAGAAGAGACCAGGGATATGGTGTGGCAAGCGATTGCCGAGAACAGCCTTGATCTGCCTAAAAAGACCTCATTAAACAGATTCACCTAGAGTGACAGCCGGGGAATAGTACTTCAAAACACTGATATATAGTTAGGATAACAATTCTTAATTCTTGGTTGGTTAATTATAGAGGCAAGGATCATTTTTTCATCAGTAATTAGGAAGCTAACAGTCACGTGATTAGTTGCCATAGCAATTGTGGGATGATGATATCCAAGATCATCTGGAGGCCTCACAGACCTTGGAGATTTGGAAACCGGTTCAAAGAAGGATATGCGTGTATATGCTCGCCTGATCAAGCCATTAGCCACCAAGAGTACTAGATGAATGAAGAAATGTTGATTTAACTTCAAAAACGACTGGAGAAATTTGGCCGCAACTGACTTTATGGTCTTCAAAAGCCAAAGGGGTATCAATAGCATTTTCGCCTGCGCATTGATGGCGTTTCGGCGACAAATCTGAAAGGAATATCAAGCCGCCAAATCATTGTTCCAACATAGTCGATAAATACACCGGCTTAATCGCTCTATACCTCGATTAATGCCCTCGGAACTCAAGGTTTATACAATGCTCTGCAACAGCGATTACATTCATCCACTTGCAGCAAAAGACCATGTCCTAGGTCGAGATAGTGTCGATGTACTCGAGCCTTTGTAAGACTCTGCTCTTCAGCGTCTCCATGAGCTCGCCGCCCATGAAGATCTCGTCCAACACAGAATATAACTTATGAAAATTGAACACCAAATCGAGTTCACACACGTTGTCGAAGTAGGTGTCCAAGATCTCCACGAAAAAATGGATTGCCTCCAAGATACTGAGTTCATTGTCGATGAAATCAGCCAGCACGATGAAATAAAGCCCTGCGTACCTTCTGTAAACAATCATGCTATCACGCAACTCCACAAAGTTACTCTGGTACTTCAGGTCTCGCGACGAGACCAATCTGTGTACTTCATTGACCGTATTCAGCTGTTGAGCTTCACTTAGCGTACTATCGTACCACTTGGCGAGCCGCGTCTTGCCCTGTCGATTGAGAATAAGCACGTAGTTTATTGCCATTTATTATGTGATGTGTTAGCCGTAGTTCTGTGATTTATACTTGTATTTTCTGTGTGTTTGGAATGGTGTCAAAGTTATATGCACTGGTGCATTACAGCGGTTCAGGCCCGGCTAATTGATCCGCGAGCGCGAAGACTTCAAGTGACTTCTGTATTAATTAGGGCCTGTGGTAAAAACACCCGAAGAAAAAAACCTTTTGCGTGGTTTCTGGGGTAATGTTCAGATATCGCCTCAAAAATTGGAAAATACCGATTTCTAAACTAAGATATTCTTTACCATAATAAAAGCTAGCGAGACCTTACAATTCTGCAAGTTGGTAGCCAGGAAGGGCCTCCAGGAGCAATCCAAAAGGCAGAAGACGATGGAGTGGCTTATTTGAGGACTTTTAAGAGAATTCTAAAGTCGTCGTAACTGAAGATTTGGACAAAGTAACCATTAGCGATTTGACTTAGTAGAATGCTAAGCAGGGCATTCGATCTGTGAAATTCAAGGACGTGTTCATAAACACATAATAAAATCATTTTTTTTTCGAAGCCACAGAATCCACGGAAACAGAGAAAGCTGTGACCAAGCTTTTTCTGCTTTTTTTGGTTGCCAACGTGGAAAGGTTCTGTTCTGCAATTCAGAGATCTATTGGTAAGCTTGAAGACACCGTTGAGGATCTCAGAGAACAAGTTCGGACTTCTATCGCAGGCTCACGGGAGAAAAGACGCTCAGAGATAAGTTGAATTTGCTTGAAGCTAGGTTTGGTAAACGTGAGGACAAGCTAGAACGTGATTCAAGGGCCAGAGTAGAAATAACTCTCCCTTTCTTCGCTTCTTAGAAGAGACTCAAACAAATCAAGATGAAAAATTAGTCTAGCGTTGACTGGTAAAGTGGCTACCCCTCAGCAAAGAAATATGGGGTCTAGCTCTACCATTGGCAGCTCAAGCTCACAGAAGTCAATGCCACATGTAAGCGTCATTGAAGCAGCGTCTCCTTCTTCACCGATACAGGCCCCCGCTGCCATGAATGCGATGATCGCGATGATTGCCACAAAAAGCCCTGAGCAGAGGCGAATGGCGAATTCATGAATGAATATATGAATAAATTTGCAATAGAGCACCCCAATTTGCTGATTTCGCCTGAGACAAACACTGTCCCTGATCTTCTTGAAGAAAGGTATGAGTCGAAATGAGATGTTCCCACTTTTGCTGAAAAAATCAACTCCATAAAGCAATATAGAGAAGAAACTCGTCTCTCCATAAAAAAAGGCCGTGATCATAAACTACTTTGAGGCGCTTCAGAAAGAACCAGTGTTCCGGGGAGCTACAAGAATGGAACTCGGCATATTACTTGACCGAGCTCAAAACAAACGGCAATTCAGTGGTCTATGTGCACATCTTGCATTACGACAAATCGGGCCCCCTGGACCAAGAAGATTGAAGCCATTTTGCTCGCCGAACAAACGCAGACGCAATACCCTAATTAGCAGTGCTTACGTGGTTGTCAGTCTTTAATGGTTAGATCTTCACTTGGATTTTGTCGATGCATATATTTTGTTTTCTTTTCATATAGTTCTCTTCTCTTTCCTCTTTCGCTTGATCCACTCGTTCTGGCGGTTGTGGAGGTTCATGGATGAGCGTTAGGTTTATATGAATCACGGCCTTCCCCCGCCCTTCTTATATTTAGAGGCTACGGCCTAGGAGTCTGCTGAGTTTGAGTCTGTTCTAAAATATGACACAGATCAGCGATTGAATCCTATTGATTTGAACTTTATCAAAAAGTCGTATCTAGTATACCTTCTAATGTTTATGTGAGAGAACCTAGATGTGGTTGGACATGATTTATCAGGCTAGCTTTGAGACATGATGATTAGTCTCAGCTGAAATCTTCAATTGTCTTGGTAATAGACTCATAAAGT
>JAKTUB010000074.1:0-41593 GCA_030556465.1 Metschnikowia picachoensis
TCGGATTTCAAGCATTGAAAGAAAAGACCAAATATACTGGTGAGGTGTTGTATGACTTTATGATGGAGGTTTTGACCAGGTATGGCATTGAAAAGCGTATTGTATCCATCACGAGAGATAATGCCGGGCCGATGAATGTCATGATGAGCAAGTTTAAGAAAGATTTCGCTGGCTGTGGAATTCGTTTTGAAGGAGACATACGGTGCGTGGGGCATGTTTTGAACTTGTCAACTGAGGCACTTTTGCACTACACACATTTCAAGGTAAATGGATCGCAAAAATTCGATAAAAATCTATGGAAACCCTCCTCGAAAAAATCCCATTATTCAAGGATTTTGCTCATCGCATGAAACATTTACCGCGAGTCATGCGCTTGATCATTCTTCAATTTAACTATAGTCATAAAATGAAAAATGGTTTCCAGACTTTAGTTAGGGAGAAAAAGGCAAACGAGTCCACGAAGTCCGGCCCTGAGAAGATGTTGAGAGATAACGACACGCGATGGCTTTCGACTTACCGCATGATCGATCGTTTCATTCATTTTGAAACCGAAATCACGTCAATCTTGAGGTTGCATTATGGGAGCTTCTCAGAAAGTACAGCAGACCTCGAGAAATTTCAGCTTACCACTGAGGATTGGAGCTACTTAAAGTGCCATCGCGATGTTTTACAAATATCCCGGGCTCCAACATTGAGGCTTCATGCATCATCATACCCTACAATCAATCAAACGATACCCATGATATTTGGCGTTTCAAGTAGTTTGGAATGCTTGAAGAACAAGGAGGTCATGGCAGAAAACACTTTGATTGTTTTTGGCTTACAGGAGGCTACAAACAAGTTGCTTGAATATCATCCTTTACATGAGGAACGGATCGTGTCGAACAAGATGCTTTACATTTCTATTGTACTCGATCCACGGTATAAGCTAGCGATATTTGACAGTATTTCTTTCCCAGAAGAGAAAATCCGCGAGATCAAAGACCATTTTCTTGAGGCTTATCTGGTGTAAAAGACCAAGTTCAAGGATACAAAATAAGTCCTTCCTCTTGATCCAAATTTGGAGTCTCCCGAGCAATTTGATAGTCTTCAGTTTCATTGGGTCGAGGAAACAATCGAATTCGATGAGGGAAAAGCTGAAAGGTACCTTAGAGAACTCCGCCAGCCCGGGCGTCAGGACGTCATAGCATGCTATAAGACTCAACAGTCCCGTTTTCCGATCCTCTCACGCATGGCCAGGGACTATTTTGCTGTGGCAGCTATGTCTGCCCCTTCAGAACCGCTTTTCTCGCGCATAGGAAACATAGTGACAAAAAAGACGGGTATACTTCTGTCCGAGGCGATAAAGATGTTGGCAATACTCAAGTCACGAGGTATCATCAAGACCGACGAAATGCCCGACGAAATGCCCGACGAAATGACCGACGAAGGTCTGGAAAGTGAGGCGGGGGAGGAATTGAGCCTTGCCGGACTGACGGACTTTGAAGGAGAGGAAGAGAGCTTTGAGCTACTTACTGACCACGATCTTGGGACAGATTATGAAGAAGAGCTGGAGGAAAGTATGAACATTTTCCGGCAATAGACCACGGTCACCAGTGCCATGAATTTGCTTGCTCTCTTTTTCGAGCAAATGTTTGTACGTCTGACTTCATCTAATTATACCAGATTCTTACGTTTGTAATTAGCGCTACTTGCGTGAAGTCTCTATTCCCAGTAATACCATAGACTATACGACATCATTCATAATACATACCCAAAATCTGAGACACAGCTTCCTAAATTCTACGCTACGTAGGCCTTTTGAGCATCTCTGGTACAGTCCTCCCTCGTGTTGTGATGAAATGTACATGCGTACGCATATATGTGATCACGCATTCACATTATGAATTACACCAGTACATCTCGTCGTCCATTCCCATATAAAAGGCTTCTCCTGTTTCCCACCTCCTTATGAGAAGGATACCGAATTCACCGAGAACCAACCAGTCTAGCTTAGTTAACAATATGGCGAATACAAGATCAACTAGTGGCGCCTTTTGGCGCCATTTCTCCTCTGACTAATAAGAAGCGTAAGACCAACTCAAGTGTACTGGCTGTCGCCAGTACCTCTACTACTACTAATGAGGATACCCCTGATACTTTGGAGGATAGTGTCAATGATCCTATTGATTCTGATAAGGTTCTCTATGTGGATCTCTTCAGTCTGCTCTACTTGTTCAAATACAAGAAGCAGTCTCCTTGGACCAGTGTTGCATCGTACAGCCCAATACGACGTACATGTCGGATATCCGATCCTGTACGATGTGTACGAAATTGAGATGAATACGATGGAATACAAAAGTCGTGTTTTTACCAATGTTTTGGGGATATATCGGCATCATCTCGATGAACGCCAGAATTATAAGCTATTTCAAATTCGTTTTGTAATCTCTTTCGACGGTCTGGTAAGTTGTTTTCAAAAATTAGTCTTGCGAAAGCTTGTCAACTTAAATCACGATTTCCATGGCAGCCGGATTTTTGCCTTTGCTTGTTCTCGCTGCATCATGAACCTCCATCCATTTCTTTACACATCTTTTCATCCAGCTCATCCAGCTCGTCTAGCTCGTCCAGCTCGCCCCCGCCGTCAGAACTTGAAGGAGTTCCCTTCGAGCCCGATAATCTATACTTGAGAAACGCCGAAATCTTCACCATTTCCGGGGATGTTCGATTTCTTTCTTCGCAACAGCATCATTCATGCGGGAGAACAACGACTCGGAGGGTGCGGACAGGGCTGGTATGGCCAAGTAATCTTTTGCTTTACCAAACAGAACGGGGTATGTGCCTTTTTGGCTTGATAGAACTCAATGCCACTTTTGTAGCGCCCCATCTCTTTTAGTAGAGAGGTATAGTTCAACTTCTTTCACCTGAGCGACAGACAGCTCGTCGTCACTCAAAAGTGTGAAACTGACGGATGCTTCCTCAGAAGAAAAAGATTGAGTTCTGGTCCTCACCCCACTATCTGAGGTGTGAGAAGCGCCACGACTCTGCTTATTGTCGTAGGCGCCCTTATAGCGATGGTAAGCATCTTTGAATCGCTCCTTTACTTCCCGAGTAATGACATTATCCGGGAACCCTCTACGTCTGAAATACTCGTGCTTCATTCGAGGATCAAGAACAGACGCAACGTAAGGGCTTAAACTCCGACCAGTATCAGTATCATATAAAGGATAGTATGAGTAGAGTTTATGGTAGGCTTCCCGTTTTCCTTTAACTAGGTACGGACTCGACGCTTCGAAGTCGTCCGAAATAAAATTGAGAAGTTCCTTAAAACCTTTTTCAATGTAAGAAATGGTCAAATGAACAGTTGCTCGCTTGGAAGCCTGAAGCTGAAGAGTTCGCTCGTGATAGATGGAAAGAACTTTCTTCAATTTCATCAAGTAATCCCATTCCAATGAGCTGATTTCGAGAACATCATGATCAAAAGCTTTTCTTTTTCATCAACATCCCGTACCAGCTGCAAGAAACCGTTGGTCCCCTTTTTGAAGTAAAATCCGATCTATCATATTATATGTCTGAAAGCCACCGGGTTTCATTGCCCATCAACAAAGTTACGGGTCCACCTGTCGCATTCTCTTCCAGCTGCCGTCGTTTGACACGATCTGCGAACATAAAGTGGAGAGTGGGAACATCTCAACCTCCTTTAACAATTGTTCTAATTTTGATAGGTAAAGCCGCTGCAGTTATCGACCAGTCCTTCAATCTGGGAAGTGTTCATCAATGTCTCTAACATCCTTCAAATACTGTACAGTATCCTTCTTCTTCCTGAACTGTGTATAGAGAAATTTAGCCCCATATGATAAATTTGAAACGTGGCCAGCACACCGGATATCTCCGTGGAACTCGACAATTTCTGAGGTTTTCTTATAGTATTCGTCAAAAGCTTCAAGCAAAGTATTCATTGGCCCTGCATTGTCCCTGGTAAAGGTGATTATACGATGCTTTATGGACTTCACGTTGTTAGGAACCTCAAACCCGATGGGGTAATGCTTGAGCTTTAACAAGTTGTTGTGAAAGTGCAAGGTGACCCCCAAATATTTGTATCGATTACTCTCTTTCCACTCATCAAGAGGCAGGCCAAATCGACCTTGATTTTTGGCAAGTTCTTGCTTCAAGGCGTTCACTCCCAATCGAGGATATGGTTCATTTTCTTACATATCGGGGCTCTGGATTTAACCTTTTCTAATCCATGGCTCGACTACTTGACACAATCCTTAGTCTGCGCATTGTCGCAGAAATTGAAAGACACATTACCTGCGATCAACGATCAACTTGTCGATGAATTTCTATGGTAGACCGTTGTATCACAGACTCTCTCTCATTTCTCTTTTTCTATCTTATTTGTAATGCGTGAAACACCTTGTCTGCGTTCGCAGGATATAGTTTTATTATAAACAGCACAAAAAGCCTCAACGCAACGAGTAGGTCACAGATTAAAATGGTCTTGTCGTACCGCACTTTACCTTCTTCCACAGCCTTATATGCCTTTTCTCCCTCAAGAACAAGGAAACGCTGATGTTTTTCTCGAAAGTGGTTCTTTAAAGTTGATATGTTCGCTCGCGATGGGTGCGTATTTATTTGACGGCATGGTGAAGATAATAAAGGAAATATTAAATGAAAAAAGAAAAGGAAAAATTCCTGCTGTCAGTGAGGAAAAGCAATGCAAAAGTATCTGTAAAAGTAAGTAGTATAGGGAGGTGTCGCAAGCCATAATTTTCAGTTGTAAGTACGGAGTGTTTATAATACTTTATTGAGTTATATTCAATGCATTCTTTATAAATATCAATCTTGAAGTCTTTTAAATTCCAATGGAAATTAGTGTACTAAGTCTGACTAGAAAATTTAGATCACTATACATTTTCTCATAAAGCCGATATTGAAAAATGGAGAGTTCAAAAATGAATTAGATGTATCAAGCAAAAAAAGGAGCTTATTTTTTAAAAAGAGATTGTAAGGATGTATTAAAATTAAATGTAGATGAGGAAAGTGTTAAGTGTTTAGTTGATGACTGTGGAAAATACTTGTACAAGACACCCTGATTATGGATATTAATAAAGAATTATTATATTTACATAACACTAAGTATAATTACTACGAGCCTAGAGCCTTAATTACACTTTCTAGATTAGCCAACTCTTTTTCCATCTGTGTTAGGAAATTTTATATTTTCAATATTTAAATCATCATTTATTTCCGCAAAAGCATAATGAACAATATCACGGCATTTCGTGCATTTCAGTACATTTTGCAATGGCTTACTGGATGGAATTGATTCTTTTGCTTCCTTAGTAAATAACCCAAAGCGAAAGACAGGTGCAACAAATCCACTTGCACGCGAATCGGGTTCAGTAGGGGTATCATCGTCGATATTGACCCTAGTGTCACCCGCTGGTTCTGACATTCGATGAGGAGAAAAGTGGTAGCTTCGAGAACGGTGTAAAAAAACACAATTTTAATGACGCCACACCAAAACAATGGGCATCAATCCAGCGAGTGCTGCAGGACTGCCCAGGCCAATTGCAGCCAGCAATGGGAGGGAACAATAATTTGTTCTCGAAAGGGAATAGAATGAGGTTTTCCGCAATCCACACTTCTATATCCACCAAAGAGACAAATTAGCCCAAAAAAGTTAACTAACCCTGTACGAAATCGTACTTTGGTATAGACGAGAGTACGATACGTTGAGCCATCGTATTCGTACTGTCGTACAATCCCGAATACGATGGGGTGCGAAAAGTTTGTAACACTGATTTGGTTAGAACACTGAGTAATGAAGCCCTCCGACTTTCCCAAGCCTTAGGTCTTCCTCCTTATTCTAGCCGCTGTATAGGTAGTGTCAACTTGTCCGTATTTTACTTCGCTCCAACGCCTTTTTCAATTGTCTTTTCGGAGGAGGCTGGAGGGCAGTGCCTCCTGTTGTCTTCCGGCGTCTGGATATATAGACCTGACGGACGGTGTCGACTATATATATAAGCCCACCCTACATACTACATAATTGGATAACTTACGAAATAATGGCATCAACCCTTCCGCCGGTGTAGTATAGTGGTGAGTACAGCTCGTTGTGGCCGAGCAGACCCAAGTTCGATTCCTGGCACCGGCATTATTTTTACATGACTAAAGGAATAATATCTTTCAAAACTAAGTCCAACTGGCTGTGTGTGGTGGATTTAAGCATCAGAAATCAAAGCTGCTTAAGTTTTCGCCGCTGGGACGGTTTGTTCATATCGACGGCGATCTTGGATTCTTTTCGTTATTCCGGCACCTTTTAATGACAATGACAACATATTCCTCATCAACGTTTACTTCTTACGGGCCCTTTATAGTTAACTAGGACACCACTTTCATTAGAAGATATTTGCTTGTCGAAATTCGTATCGCTTATTGTTCTTTTTGGTGCACAATATCGCGTTGCGGTTTTTTCTTTTGGTTGTTTCAAGTGCAAGATTTTAACTCATACGCTGTTCGTCATCTAAAAAAGCTTTAGACGTCATCCTAGGAGAAAGGCCAAGTATAAGTGACGGGCGTGCGTCTCTGGCCAAGAATTCTTCAAAAAAAAAAAAAAATAGAAAGAAAACATAAAATCGCCAAGTGATAGCCCTATTCTTATATGCCGATATACCTGGGAAAATGACCGCTATTGAAGAAACCGGGAGTTCTGCGCCTTATCTTAGTGGGACCGAAGTTTGATCCCAAAATTATCGGTATGATAATATTCATCGTTGTAATGGAGACCGTTATAAGGCATACCAACTTTATGATGAAAACTCTGGCTCGTTTTCAAGCACATTCGGAGAGTGGCTGGAAAATACATCAAACTTGGGCTGGGTAGGATGGTATGAACTTTTAGTTACATGCAAAGCAAAGTAAACCAGTGAGATATTCATTTAGACTCCGTTAAACTAGGCAAAAGCCAGAAACCGAAAAGAATAAAAATCCAAAATATAAGCATCAACCAAAAAAAGAATGACGTTTTTTTTCTTAAAGAAACAAATCATGACATAGCATGGAAAGTCTTGGAAAGTTTTGGAAAGTCTTGGAAAGTCATGGCGGCAGGCCACAAATCCCCAGAAACTAGACTAAAGGATCAATGTACAAAAGATATCGAACCTTTATCTAAAGCTCATGACGTCCATAAGGTACTTGCCTCCAAAGTTCATCTAACTTCAGATTTGCCCTTAGCCGATAGTAATCAAAAGTTTGACGAATCTCATCACTGGTGTCAGGAATCTTGTGAAACGCCTCCGTCCATGAATACAATTGGTTCCAGCACGTACTAATCCTGCTAGCGTACCTCGGTACCAGATAATCAAGGCCACCCATTGAGTCGTAAAAAGTAAAAAGGCGAACATTGAGCTCAATTATGTAGTTTAGTAGCTGTTGATCTGTTTGCCCCAAAAAGTTGTATACTTCCATATCATGAGTGGCACGCTCCAAAGCAGAGAA
Organism: Metschnikowia picachoensis; assembly: GCA_030556465.1. Taxonomy (NCBI): domain Eukaryota; kingdom Fungi; phylum Ascomycota; class Pichiomycetes; order Serinales; family Metschnikowiaceae; genus Metschnikowia; species Metschnikowia picachoensis. The sequence continues at coordinate 7,483 of JAKTUB010000074.1, forward strand.
TACGGAAGAAGTGAATTCCAACCGAAACCGAAGCCGTTGATTTTCCTGAAAGAGTTCGTGATGAATCTGCGAAATTTCAGATAATTCTATCCCAAAACTGGACTTTTGATCTATGAATTCTAGGTGTGCGAAATATGTTTTGTGAATGAAGGATTTTAAACGTTTGAAAACAACATGGAGTTTGTTTGCCACATGTTGGGTTTTGTCAAGCACAAGAAATTGTCTTTTGGTTCTGACTCCGAGAGGTTCTTGGGTATGGAGTATAGGAAAATGGCCATTCTCTAAAGTTGGGGTTCCAAGGCCAAAATTTGGTGAGTTTGCTTTTGAGGGTAGTAATTGTAGCGCGTTATCTAGACCTAAAGACACGGAGGATGCTAAAGTTGCTACATTTGCAAAAACAATTATCAAGAAGGTCAAAGCGCTCATGTCATTTGCTTCTCTAAAAGTGTTTATATGAAAAAGAGACTACTTATAATTAAGCTGTGGTAGAATTGGATCTGAAATCATCAAGGACATAATTTGAAAGATTTGTTACCATTCTATTACATTCTATTACATTCCTGAGCCTTTTTGCTTCGTCGGAAAGTGAAAACTAGGATTAATACATCACAAATCGACCAGTCGAGTACAGTGGTATTTCGTTTCATATGAACGAGAATAGAATTTTATCTAGCCTATTTCGAATGATGTCAAGTCTTTACGCAGTATCAGCAAGCGTTTCACGTCTTACTTTTGCAGCCAGCTGGAATTTGCAAATTTTAGAAAGAAATCGAAAGAAAAAGACAGTACAGCCCTTAGTGCGATGACAACCTAATTAAACCTCATGTGCAGCCAAGCCAAGATATTAATGCAAGACACCGCAGCGAAGCTGGCTAGAAATTTATATATATATATATATATATATATATTCATGTATAACTTTGTGGATAGCTAGGTAAACTTTTCTGGCTCTCAGACGTTAGTCAGATGAATCAAGCAAAAAAACGACATTGCTAAAAAGGAATGGGTGTTCATGTTATGGCCCTGGTGCTGACTTTATCAATAGTATTCAATAAGTTTCATTCCAGATTCTCGGTTTCCAGACCCAGAAAACTGCTGCAACAAAAATATTCAATTATTTGCAAAAATGAAGCTGGCTCTAAGCGAAAAGTCTTCAAATTCACTTATATACATTTTTTTAAAGAAACAAACTTTTTTTTATTAGAAAAATCGCTCTCAACGGAAATGAATCCGCTTTGAGACCTTTACCCAGAATGAACTCAACTCAACAGACTCACCAGACTGACATCGGCCCATGGGGTTGGTCCTCCTAAGAGCGCGAGACAATAGTCGATTCAGGAGGGGGGCGAGACTAACCCCATTCTCCACCCCCCCTGCGCCGTCCTGAATACCTCTTATGTACCACTTTCACGAACCAATTGACATTGCGCAAGTTTGTAAATGATTTGTCAGTGTCTGCAAGCATTTCTTTCAAGTTCATTGGCCTCAGAAGGCCTAGTTTATTGATGAGTGCTTCAATCGGGCACATTTCCCCAGTTCTGTTGGATTCAGCATGTAGAAATTGATGGAATTGCTCCTTCGTCATTCTCATTCACTCAATAGCCTGCCAGAATCGATTTATCAGATTGCAGGCCCCAAAATACCAAGTCCGTCCTTCGATGAACCTTACTCTTGTTTTCTTGTGAGTTCGAGTTCTCATATGCGCGTCATCCACATCTAAGTGGGCCTGTGGAAAAACGTCACAACTTGATTGAGATTACTTATCGCTTCAATATGGCGCCACGCCAGTACTGGCTTAAATTTCGAGCAATCAGCACCTTTTTCTACGTTTTTTGCACTCACAGAATACTCTGACTTACTGACTCGGGCATATGTCTACGTCATCCAAATCGATTCCTTTCCACTCCTTGAAAGATCCCAGCTGTACTCAACTTGAATCTGGACAACCGAATCATATGCCAGACCTTAGAATTCGACAAAGAAAAAAGAAAAAGAAAAAAAAAAATACTCAACATAAAATTGCTGAATCCAAGTATTATATTCTCTGTTGAAATACCAAACGCCAGTTTCTACCCATATTCTATGGAGTATTCTGAAGTTTCATGGCCGCAATCTTATTTCCGGTTGACGTGAAAGCCACTATGGGTGAAATCCTTCTTATACACACGATAACCACTGTCGTGGGATACGCCGTGTCAGCGTGTCCTCACTATCTACCTTAACATGGGATCTCAATGCCTTGATTGTATCACCCGCAGCAACCGACTGTTTCTCGAACATCCGCCTCACGCCTATAGGCACGCCGCCCAAAGCTTTAAACTTATCTCTCAAAATTTGTAGCATTATTGTATACCGTGCTATTGTGTCTTCATAGCCTTCAGAAGCAGATTCTGGTTTACCACTTGAGTCGTACATTCCATTCAACTTCACATTGATTTCGATCATGCGATTGACTAAATGAAGGTCACTGCGGCCCAAAAACACAAAATGTCGTAAAGGCTCAATGGCATCAACCATTTCCCAAAACACTTTTCGTACATGTTTGATTTGCTGAGTGAAATTCGGTGGCCAGCTCAACTCAGTGACCCGGCTCGTGATATTCTTCAAGTCCATCTCAATCTGGTCCGCGTCTTTCTCGAACGTAATATGGTCAAAACAGGGAGAAGCCAAAAACGTTTTTAGCCGGTCGTAGATGCTTGTCAATTGTGCTTCCGGAAATTGGGTCAAGCTTTCCGGACGTGTATTGGGTGGTATGTATTGATGTACAGTATTTCCGATCGGCTCGAGATACGTATGCTGGAATGTACCTTGCAAATTGCTGAGCTCGCCCGTGGCCGGTTCACTTTTTTCTTCTTCCAATTCTCCACTACTTAGAAGTGCCGAGAAGATAAACATGGGAGTCACGAGAAAAGCAAAACCCAGTCTGAGAAGCATTGGGGTCAATCAAGAGGGTAGGGTAAGAAAAAGTTTCTGATTCTGGTGAGGTTTTTCCAAATGAGAATTCTGAGAAAATTATTCTCAAAAAAAGTTTGATCGTAAAAAACAAGACAAGAGAAAATATTCACAGCCTTTGATGGTGTACAATGAATACTTTCTACTAAACGTAAGCACTGATGTTGTGTTTGTTACGTACCATATTTAATCCCAAGGAGAACTGACTGAGCTCAACCGCCGTGCAGATTCCAGTCATGCACAGCATTAGAATTTTGGCCAATGGATGACGGTGTCTCCTCGGAAGCTGAACAGACTTGACTAATCCGTAATTAATACCGCATATTTTATCACGTGGACTCTGCATATGATCTTGGAAAGGAATTCCTCAAACAGAACAGATTACGTATCTGATCTGTTTCTATCCGGTTTGTTTAAACACTAGGGTCTCACCCAGCTTGTCACAGCCCCGTAAGAAATTGAAACTTTGCGGGCACATCTCGACGTCGAGCGTGTCACTTCAATTACATTGACCGAATCCGAATGCATTCATTCTTCACTACACTTATTGTAACATATTTTCCGCTCTGATGACCAGAAATCGTCATTGTGTGTAGCGAACACACAGAAAAGACCGCTTTCCTGTGAAAAATGGAGCCTTTGTATGAATGGACAAAGTTCCGGGGGTCAGGAACGTGCTCGCACATCGTGCTTGTTTTAACTCCTTTAAGGGAAAGCCGCATGCATATGTCTTCATGGTGCATATGCATGGCGGTTGCATTCGGTTTTTCTTTATTGTAAGAAACGCTACGTAACATGTGCAGAATGTGACTGTGTTCCTGTTGCTCTACAAATTGCGTTGCATCAAAAAATAATACTGTGCAGAAGAATCCTTTTGCTTCCATGCTAAGTAGCTCAGCGGAGAGTGGATCACGAACTTACCCATCAAGTCACTAAAAGTTTCAGTAGGAGTAGCTGAGGTGGCTGAAGCAGAAGCAGATCTAGCCCTAAGAATAATATTGTAGCTTATATATTCTGTTCGCCAAGCAAATAAGTGAGCAATGATCAAACCCAGCCCCCTTTTATATTTGACCTCTCAGGGAATGACTCGCGAATGTAGACCTCAGTATTCCGTGCGGCTCCATTGTTTAGCACACTGATACCACACTGCCCCCATTTTCTAAAGCGCAGGTAGCATGTTGCATGTTACCACTTGGAAAAGTTTAGGACAGCACTGTGACCTGCAGAGGAGTGTACGCAGACCATAAAAAAGGCACGTCTTGGCAGCGTCTAGTCCAGTGTTGAGCAAATGGGCGTCCAGACGGTAGCATACGTTGTATGCCAGAGATGGGCAAAAAGTGCGTAGCCGCGTAGAGTAGAGAGCGTAGAGCTTGTATACAGTATAATCTCTATATGGATAAATAACCGGTTTTAAGGGTATTTCAATGGCTAATTTTCGAACAGCCCCTGGTATGCGTGCCCAGCATTCTTTCCGAACCGTGAAGTCGCGAATTGCGTGCCTTGGAAACGCGTGAACCGTGAATGGCGTGCCTCAGATTATCAGACGCGCCATGTTAGGTGTTCCATTTAGGGAAGTACTACGAGTTGCCAAGCAATGCAACTCCGATTTTCTTGACGCCAGACCCGAACTGGAGCTTTTGAAGGAGAGAAAGAAAGCTTTGACCTACTTACTGACCACGATCTTGCGACAGATTATGAAGAAGAGCTGGAGGATAGTATGAACATCTTCCTGCAATAGACCACGGTCACCAGTGCCATGAATTCGCTTGCTCTCTTTTTCGAGCAGATGTTTGTACGTCTGACTTCATCTAATTATACTAGTTTCTCACGTTTGTAATTAGCGCTACTTGCTTGAAGTCTCTGTTCCCAGTAATACTATCGACTATATGACATCATTCATGATTCATGATTCATACCCAAATTATGAGACACAGTTTTTTAAATTCTACGCTACGCGATGCATTAGTAGCGTAGCCCATTTTTCACGCTACGTATGCGTAGAGTAGAATTTTCCGTGGCTACTCTACGCAAAGTAGCTACGCATGCGTAGCGTAGGCCTTTTGAGCATCTCTGTGCTAAACTCTGTCCAAAAGAGGAAAATGTGTACAGATTTGGTTGAAGTATTGCATAGCTACAGAAAGAAATGATACATTTATATCATTTTCGAAACCATCGTGCTTTAGAAGCAGAAATATCGCAGGACTTGCATATCAACTTTCCGAAAATAGACTTTTTACAAATCATCTAAGTGAATCATTTCTTTCTTGTGGCTATGAAAGAAATTTGTATACATTTCCTCTCCTGCATATCATTTAGCGTAAAGCAGTGATGAGCAAATCGCGTACCCAGCGTACCGAGGCAGGCAGCGTACGGAGTGTATATGTGCAGGACACATTTGTGTTGTGACGAGGTCGCAGAAGCGGAAAATTTATGCATATAGTCCGTGTGTCCCACCAAGGGATACACCTGATTTTTGAGCTCATACTTACGCACTGAATGAACGAAGCTGGTGACAGCTTCTTCAAGAGGTTCAGTCGAAGTAGAGAAGAGGTTACTCATAGTAATCTGTGAAGTAGAGTCAGTCATTTAGAAAGAGGGATAGTTGCTTAATTCTTCTCAATATGAGACAGAGAATTAAGTCACCTTTTATAGAGATACAAGAGGGGAACTTCACACATAATTACTAAGCGCCAAGTGCCGCCTTACCCCGGGTAACTACCTGATGCTGACATATTCAAAACATGTCGGCTGGTATTAACTCCGACTTGAAACATGGGTGATACATTACAGATGTATCACTTAATCCCAAAGGGTTAGGCGCACGCGCATACAGAGGTTTCACTTGGTAGGCGTGCATAAGTCATCTATGTTTCTTACTAACTTGAAACATATTCGCACTTTCCGCACGACAATTTGACTAAGTCGTTTATTCCCAATATCGGTTCAACACAGGGATGCCGTGAAAAACTTACCTTAGAAGCCGACGCAAATCTCATCTCCAGGGCTTGGAAGATTTCGTTTCGGGAGTCAGACTGACGTCGTGCACTCAGAGCATGAAATTGAGAGGTATCTCAAGGAACCTATCGAAAACCCGCGTCAGGACCCTGTTGCATTCCATAAGACTCGAGAAGCGTCATTTCCAATTTTTCTCGCATCGCCAGGGATTATTTCGCAGCGTCGGCCATGTCTGCACCGGCTAAGGCTTTATTTTCTCGCATGGGAGATGTCATTTTCAAGAAGAGAAATAAGCTTCTGCCAACAACGATAAGAATGCTGGCAATTCTCAAGTCCCGAGGAATTATTCGAGAAGACGATGTCCCCCAAAACAACGGGGACACTGAGGACGATGTCGATCAGTCTATCGAAGTTACTGACAAACAAGAGGATGGGGAAGTGGAGGGTTGGCTCATTGTCGACGACGCTGATGATGACGAAGTAACCTTTGATACCTCAACAGCCATTCAAGTCTTCCAAAGTTAGACATGTGAATTTTCTGAATTATCTGCACTTTATAGACATCTTTTTACAACTATCTAAGTAAATTCTACCTTTCTTGTAGCTGTGAAAATGCTCAACCAAATATTTGCAACATCCTCACTCCTGCATAGTGTTCAGCGTACGGAGTACAGAGCGTACGGTACGGAGTACAGCGTACGGTACGCTATTTGCTCATCACTGGCGTAAAGCTTACAGCACGTACAGTACGGCTACGGCAGGGTTTAGCGTACCCTGTGGTACGTAGTACGTACACATCCGCCGTTAGCGTACCGTATTGCCGGTACGCCGATTTGCCCTGCACTGTTTCAGCAAGACGCGTGCACAGGAAGCGCCGTTTAGGAGAGCGCGGTATAGGAAAGCGCATCGTCATCTGATCGGACATTGAAGGCCTCGAAGCCATAAATTCCACTTTGAACAAGTCAACATAGACAACAAAAGTAAGAGAGAAGGTGTTTTGAATAGCTTGTCAGTCACGTTTTGTTATTCAGCCATTATAACTTTCTTCAAGTCTTTCGGCACTATGTCAGAGTTTAATTCAGCCGTTCTGTGCATATTTGCCGGGGGACGCAGTTGAACGAAATTTGCAAGTAACGAGAGTTGACTGTAGATTGCAAAGCGGAAAGTTGTGCCGTATAAATGTCAACGTAGCATTTGCCAATCCCCCACTAAAAAAGAGGAGAAAAGAAAACACCCCTTTCACGCACCCCAATGGTGATGATATGTCGCACCCCGTTGACGAATTTTTCGCCCTATTCGCAAAAGTCTCGCCCCGTTCACGAATTTTTTTCTGTCGGAGACTCATCCCAATCGGGATTGGTATTTTCTAATCGGGATGGATTTTCTAATCGGGATGGATACGCGTTACCGGCCAACCTCACTAATAGACGCGTCGGAATATTTCGTATCTTTGTTATTAATATTAGACACTCTACACCACAACAATGGACATTTCCCGGCATTCGGAAGATAATTGCGATTCTTATGTTTCGCTTATGTTTCACCGACAAATGATTGTGACATCATTGACGCTTGTGGCTGCTGTAATAATCATGATTTCGAAGATGCTCAACACCCTGAACAAGCTCTAGTTGATGACGAGAATAACTCACAAAATTCGGACCATCCATGCCCCGAAGAAATGAAAAAGTATTATCTTGACTATTTTGGCGGTGAATTGAGAAATGGAATGCTGAGCACACATCAGTATATGAAAAACAGGCACCAGTCTAAGCATCCCGAAAGAAAAGCGTTTCGCCCGCGTCCATTCGAGATGCTGTTCGACTTACCTGCCTAAACACGATGGAAATTTGAAGTAATACAAGAGTACGAAGTGAGAGGAAATAATCTATGTCAGAAACGTGGCAATAAGCCTTCTCTTGTGGTGGCTACTCCGCAAAATGCGTATACTACGTTCTCACTAATTACGGGTTTCTCGATAGGCCTGTGCGAACCAATGTTCTAAACAAGGTAAAGCCAGAACTAAGGTCTAGTCTAGGGCAACGTCTTCAAGGCGTATCGGTAATCGAAAAAGTGTCAATGCGACACATATGAAGGGTGAAGTCCAGAAGTGGGAACAGGATTGTATCGTGTAATTGTGCAAGGGGATGCCTCAATAATCGTTGTCCTTGTCGGAGGAGAATTGTACAATGCACACAATACTGCACGCATACGGCCACTGGGAGAGAGTGTGGAAATGAAGGTACTATTGATGAAGGCCAGACCTGTGCAGTTGTAAGCATCTGATCTCTCAATATAGTAGAATGCAAACCTGAACTTCCGCACTCACTAATCGCACATTTTAATATCTATTATAGTTCGATTAGGGAACCTAAATTTTCAATAATCACAATTTGAGGATGAAATCAATACATGCTGTGTAATTGAGAAAGAAACCGAGCAATGAAAAGTTGATTATCCTATTTTAATACATAAATAAGCTTCGAAATTTGTAATCTGCTGAGCATGATTCAAACAATTCTTAAAAGTAATGTCTTTTATGATTACAATATTAAAACCTCGAGTTATGTCACAAAAACTGGAAAACTTCAAAGCAAAAGTGCTTCGCGATATTCCTGAAAGCCCATTATAGCATCTGTTTTATTTGAATCACCAATATTACATATCTTTGAACGTCTTTGTATATGAAAGATAAAGCCGCCAAATATCTCTCAAATAGGAACTAATAAGTCTTCGGCAACTGTCCGAATGCGGTAATTCCGCTACCTATCCCAAAAGGGAGATTCGCGAACGGGAAAAATTCGTGAGCGGGGTGCGACCGACCGACACTTATGACCTCATTTCAACTGTAAAATTATCTGTTTCAAGTATCTATGTACTTAGGACCTAGTTTACTACTATATCCAGGCCCTTAAAGAGAAGAAGAGACTAGGTCTGGCGAGAGCAGGGTGAGAAATCTCTCACCCAGATGAGCCGGCGTGCATACACCGACTATCCTGTCTGCTATCACGTGACACCTTATTCATGCACGTCCGCCATTCCGTTGCATTGTTCAGAAGTTTATCCGCCAATAACAAACAATGCCTCGCTTGGCGATTAGACTCGGCAGTTTCAGCGATCCACATCTATTCCCCGTTCCATAGCAGATAAAATACCAATAAAGCAGTTAGAATCGAATTGAAAACATAATAGAGAGAACAGACAACGTGTGATTTGCTGGTCAACTACCATAAACTTCGTAGTTGAAAATAAACATCAATTGCGTGCTTGCGTTTTACTTCACAGCGCAATATGCATCGACATACGCACGAGACGGGCCATTGGCCATTCACACTGACTCAAACCAGAAGCATACGCGTTATTTGAATTCATACTCTCCAAAATCAGAAGCTTCGCAAAAACTCGTGTGCGATTCGTATCACTTCCCCACACTGGCTCGCAAAGATTTTAATTGGGTCTTGGATCAGGGCTGCAAACATGTAGCCACAACCGACCCCACCTCCGCACGCAAGCTCAATCGGATAATAGTATTTACACGCAAAGTTGTTGCATTGCGTAAAAACTTCGCAAAGATTCCGCTGTAGCCATGGCATGTGAATCCGGGGAAACATGCCAAAAAGCCGAAGTGTCTGAATTTGTGAATATATAAAGCTGGGTATGCTGAATCACAATTGAGATTCAGAAAACCCACAAAGAATACAGTCTAGCGTTTTGTACTCTACCTGTAACTCTACTACTCGTCTCTTCATTTTGCAACTCATATACTATGTCTCCTAACTACATTTGGTGGAAAGATGCGTCTGTGTATCAGATCTGGCCTGCTTCCTACAAGGACCTGAACGGTGACGGTGTTGGTGACATTCCAGGGATTATTTCTTCCTTGGACTACGTGAAAAACTTGGGTGTTGATGTCATCTGGTTGCTGCCCATGTACGACTCGCCCCAGGACGACATGGGATACGATATCTCCGACTACGAGAGCGTGTACCCAAAATACGGCACTATGGAGGATATGGACACTTTGATCAAAGAAGTGCACGCTCGTGGCATGCGCTTGATCTTAGACTTGGTGATCAATCACACCCTGTCGGCGCACAAATGGTTCGAGGAATCGCGTTCGTCCAAGACCAACCCAAAGCGTGACTGGTACGTTTGGAAGCCCGCTCGCTACGACGAGCAGGGCAACAGACACCCACCCAACAACTGGATCTCGCACTTCTCCGAGTCTGCTTGGGAATACGACGAGAGAACAGATGAGTACTACTTGCACTTGTTTGCACGCACGCAGCCCGACCTTAACTGGGAGAGTGAGGAGTGCAGAAATGCCATTTACAAGTCTGCTTTGAGCTTCTGGTTCGAGAAGGGTATCGATGGTTTCAGAATCGACACTGCAGGCATATACTCCAAGGTGCAGACCCTTGAGGATGCGCCGATTGTGTTCCCAGACCAGAAATGGCAGCCGTCGCAGAAGTTTTACCAAAGTGGACCACGTATTCACGAGTTCCACAAGGAGATGTTTGCCAAGGTCACATCAAAGTACGACGCCATGACCGTGGGTGAGGTGGGCCACTGTGAGCGCGAAGATGCGTTGAAATACGTTAGTGCCAAGGAAAAAGAGATGAACATGATGTTTTTGTTTGACTTTGTCGACCTTGGCCTGGACCCAACGGACCGTTTCCGTTACAACGGCTTCAAACTCACCGATTTGAAGAAAGCCGTCACGAACATGTCCCTGTTCATTGAAGGTACTGATGCGTGGCTGACGTGTTTCTTTGAGAATCACGACCAGCCTCGTGCGATCACCAGATTCGGTAACGATAGCCCCGAGTTCAGGTTCAAGAGCGGTAAGTTGTTGGCCACGTTGCTTACTTCTTTGACAGGTACCTTGTACATCTACCAGGGTCAGGAGATCGGCATGACCAACATGCCTTCCACCTGGGACATCAGCGAGTACTTGGACATAAACACAATCAATTACTTCCGCGAGTACAAGGCGCTTCACGGCGAGGAGGGGCTCGAGGAGAAGTTGAAGGTTATCAACTTGCTTGCACGTGACAATAGCAGAACCCCTGTGCAGTGGGATGACTCGGAGAATGGTGGGTTCTCCACTGGAAAGCCCTGGATGAGGGTCAACGACAACTACAAGGAGGTGAACGCCACCCTGCAGGTGAACGACCCGGAATCATTGTACAGTTTCTACAGAAAGGCGTTGCAAGTCAGAAAGCAGTACAAGGATGCGTTGATTTACGGTAAGCTCGAGATTTTGGATGCCGAAAATGAGCAGGTGTTCTCGTACTACAAAAAGTATGAGGATCAAACCGCATATGTGGTGTTGAACTTCACCAAGGAAACGTTGGACTTCACGCCCGTTGCTGGCAACTTGGAGTTGGTGCTTTCCAACGAAAAGGACCCCAAGGATGGCGTTTTGTCTGCTTACGAGAGTAGAGTGTACATTGTCAAAAACTAGATAGATTGGATTTCATAGAAATAGATTTGTTTTGTGTTCTTGAACGTGCAAATGGGATCACGGTCGATCTCACCAATTTTCAAACCCTTCCAGAGAAACAATGTTTAAGAACTCAAATTTCCAGAAGAAGACGAAATTAGTACAATTCGTCGTTCTGAGGTAATTTTTTTTTTTTTTGCGATTATCTCAATTTATCTTATTTATCTGAGAAATCTAACCTTGGGTGGCTGTTGAAGTGTCAACGATTACTTCGTGGGTTTCAACGTCGTCGACGATGAAAGCTTGCTTCCTTTCTGCGTTCTTTTGCTTGTCAGTCTCGTTGGGCTGGTCGGCGTCGTCTTCTGAATCTGGATTGTCTTGGAAAAGTTCCTTTTCTCGAATAAATCCTCAAACAAGAATACTGCCAGAACCCTACTCGTTGTTGGCAGAAGCTTCTTTCTCTTTCCTAAGATAACAGCAGCACCCATAGTTGAGATCCGTCACTAGTATGAGGGTAGAGTAGTCAAGGTACAAAGGATGACATAACTTGGTCATTCCGTTTCTGTAGTCTGGGGGCGTCAATCATTGACCGCTATTATTTCTTTTAGGCTCGAAACGATACGTGACCGGTGTATGAGTCCAAGATGTTGGCACAAAGGAAACCAGAATAAATAAGGAAGAAATCTTATTGGCAACGCGGCTGGATTTCCAATTTCAAAGTTGCAACATCTTTATCAAGTGGTAGGTTTATCACAAGTTTGGGATGCCAAAACTTTTGAGTATGAATAGCATTATACCCCTACTATCTAATTAGTAGTCAGGAAATGGAATGTGAATTATTATTTCTTCCTTGGAAAAAACATAATAATAATTAGCCCACACACGAGATCGGCAAATTGTAAGGTGTTCCATTTAGGCAAGGACTGTGTGCTTGCCAAGCAATGCACCTTCTACTGTTAAGGCCAGCGTGGCTGGCCACATAGGAACAATGGAAAGGCAGATTGCATTGTCTGCCTTGACTATATATATATTGGCTCTCCCACCAAGTGGATTAGAGAGCCAGACTGGTTTTACTAGATGATCTACACAACAAACATTAGTTAGTCAGACGCTCAGAACCTGACACAAATCTAGAAATGCAATTGTAGATTCGTTCGGCACGCAGGCAACTTCTTTTAATCTGATTGAGCCATCACTACCTAGGACTTACTCCACAATTTGCTTCTGCAAGATTCACTCTATCCTAAGGCCGCAAGCTAACGAAGCCACTTCAGTATACAGCTTAAAGCAGTGTTGTGAGAAATAAATTCTTTTTTTCTTAGTGTTGCACGTGGTCGCGTAACCTCGAGTAGAAAATCTTGCCGCACTTTCTTACGATTACGTAGTTGCATCTACAACGATATTTAGGGTCCTCATCATTATTATTCACAGGACGCGCCAAATCATATAACGATTATACACTTTCATCGTAGGAAAATTGCCTTACGTTTCAGCATCGTTATAACGCGTAGCCATTGTATACTATCTTTTCTTCAACCGCCATATTATATACACGTTGTTGGCTCTCTGCCAAGAAATGAAACGATAACTGAAATTATAAGCGGCCAACTTCGGCCAATTTCAGTCATGTCAATTTTTTTCAGCAACTTCCACCAAAATGAAAAGGTAATTCTAAAACAACATTCAATGAGCAAAATCACGTGACCCAGTCGCGTCGTGGCCATATTCGCGTGCCGGCCTGCAAAACTCTCCACGGTGTCTCCAAATAAACTTTCACTAGTTCGTCACGAAAAGCGTGTTTCCATGACCGATAACAAAATTCTCACGCTTGTTTTTTGCGTGCTAGGCCTCTATGCGCTGTTTCTCTCTTGGTCGCTTCTTCAAGAACGTATCAATACAAAGCCTTATGCTGTTATAAATGGGGCGCCAGTATATTTTAAGGCACCGCTAGCAATCAATACTGTCCAGGCGTTTTTTGCCGCTCTTGTGGGATTAGTTTATCTGTGGACAGCGCACGGCAAAAATCCGTTTGCGATATTCAATCGTGGTGAAAACGGCCGGTTTGAGCCTGATTATGCTTATATTCGAGCATTTGCAACCATTGCGCTCACGCTGAGCATATCTTCACCGTTGGGATATCTTTCATTAAAGCACGTGGATTACCTTGCGTTTCTTTTGGCCAAATCCTGCAAACTACTACCCGTGATGTTGGTTCATTTGGTGCTTTACAAGACGAAGTTCCCGCCGCATAAGTATATGGTGGCTATGCTTGTCACAGGCGGGGTTGTGTTTTTCACGCTCGCCAAATCTGGCGAGAAAAAGGCGTCAATGAATGACGGCAACACTCTTTTGGGAATGGCTCAGCTCCTTTTGCTGATGTTTTTGGATGGGTTTACGAACTCTACACAGGATCAGTTGTTCAGAAGACCCGCTAAGCAGAAATTAACGGGTGCAGCGGTCATGTGTATTCTCAATACTTTTGTGTGTGGCATGACGCTTGCGTATTTGCTTGGGGTTGAGTACAAATCCGAGGCTCGCTACGTGCTTGACTTTTTACAGCAGTACCCACGAGCATGCACAGATATGGTGGCCTTCGCTCTTTTGGGCGCTGTTGGTCAGGTCTTTGTGTTCATTATATTGGAGAAGTTCGACTCCTTGATTCTTGTCACGGCTACTGTGACGCGGAAAATGATCAGCATGATGTTGAGCGTTGTACTCTTTGGCCATCATTTGGTAGCGGTGCAGTGGCTTGGGGTGTTGATGGTGTTTGGTGGTATCGGGTACGAAAGTTACGCAAAAATGCAAGGGAAAAAGGCCGGAAAGACCAAAGCCGAGTAGCGGGCGGATCGTGAGGTGAGGAAATGGTTATAGATATGGAGGTGTTCTGCGATTTCAGTCCGTCATGGACAAGAGGAGGCCACGCTTTCAAGTTCCAAAAAAATCTGCACGTCTGTGAGTTTTCGAGAAAAGAGAAAACAGAGAGGAAAACATGCTTCATGAAATAACTGCGTAATCCAAGCATTCTACTTATTTTCCGGCTTGAAAGCAAGGGCGACCATTGTTCCTGTTATTTCAGGATTCCTGCGTTACAGCCAATATACTCAGGTGAACGAGAAGATACGTTAGCTAGCATTAAAGGCATTATTTTTGGTTTTGGGAGACCTAGGTAGCGATTCTGGCGCCAAGTCCTCAATAAGATGCATCAAGTAATAAAGACAAAAAAATAAAAAAAAAACACAAAAAAGGACAATACAAACCCATTTCACCATGACCAAATTGTCTTCCAGCACAACTGGGTACTGGGCAGTGTTGTTAGGATTTGAGGCCCTTATAGAGCAACGCTCGCTGACTACGAGCGAAACGTAGTGTATTGACAACAGTAATTTGCAGAAGCGAACAGGACTGGAGGATCTTAGTGCCAGTCATACACAGAGGCTGGAAGAAAGGAGCGAAACAGAGTCTCTGGATACTACACACATTTTACCAGATTCTAGCGATGCAGATTTTAGCGATACAGAGACTTTGGTTTCCAAGCATCATGCAGAGCTGGACGATGCAGAGCTGGACGATGCAGAGCTGGACGATGAAGAGACCTTTAATTCAAGACATAGTCTAGAGTTGATCGAGTTAGGAAATAATGATTCCACGCTCAAGGAAGTTCCCAAATTAGCCGGCGATCTGGGAAGTTTTTCTGATTCAAATGAAGACGAAGAGAATGAATAAAGCACCAGGTTTTGAAAACAATATGACTTATCTTTGAATTTGATTGAGAGGGGTCATACCTCTTTAAGTTTGTGACGAAATGGTAGCTGAACAGGTGTTTTTGGGAGGAGAAAAAACATAGTCATACTACATAAGAGTCTCTTTACTCTCTGGAGAGATGCAGTTAAGATAGTAGGCCGGATTATGCCAAATTATCTGGAAATTATCTCGAATTATCTCATTTTTCTCATTTATCTGGTAATTCGAGATAATTGTATCTCTCCTATTAAAAACCGAAAAAAATTATCTCAGATATTCGTAATAGTGAGATAACTTGAGATGACTTGAGATAATTTGAGATAACCACCACTGTCAATAGACCACGGTCACCAGTGCCATGAAATCGCTTGCTGTCTTCTTTGAGCAAATGTTTGTACGTCTGACTTCACCTGATTATACCAGTCTCTTACGTTTGTAATTAGTGCTACTTGCTTGATGTCTCTATTCCCAGTAATACTATCGACTATACGACATCATTCATGATTCATACCCAGATTTTGAGACACAGCTTCCTAAATTATACGCTACGCGACGCATTCGCAGCGTACGACATAGAAGAGAAACTTGTCCTAAAAAAGCGGATTTTTTTTTTTTGGTTTTTTACAATTATGGTGTCTTTTTGACTTAAATTGTCTAATATTGAATCTAGTGGCCGGCCAGGTGCGGAAATACGTTAATATATAAGTTAATATTAATAGACCCAAAAGTATTCTGGATAGCCATTATATCCCATACTATAGTCAATATCACCATGACTAACAACACACTGGTCCTGGGTAAACCTGCGCCCAGGAGTGCGGCAGTGCCTGCACTGGTGACTAGCCAACAATGAGCCTCACGTGTTCGCCGATACATAGAACATACACATAAAGAGACAAACGGAACGAAAAAAAAGAAGAATACAGCAAAAGTCACGAAAAAACACGAAAAGAAATCAAACTCTCATGGTTGTTCTGCTAAAATGTGCTGTTTGTTCTGGCAACTTGTGCTTTGTATCCAACCCCTCTCCCCACATCTGTGCACCATGCGACACATGAGCCTCAGCAAAATCACACATATTCACGCTAGTCCATGCTAATCACGCAACCATCGATCATGTGGATACATGGTGGGATCTTTGGGCGCATATCCAACGCGTGCTACTGGATTCTGGTGCTTTTCCCGCGGTTTTTCGCCCTGGGAGTGCTTCTCTGGGCCGAACACGCCCTGGTGAGCGAATTATATCGGCATTTCGGCGGTGCCACCGCCGCTTTTTTCTTGCTTCTGCTGGTGGTTTCTGGGCTCTTTTTGCTTTGTATATATACCTACTTCATGGTCATCTACGTCGGCGCTGGCTCGCCGCAAGATTACCCTGAGCTACGCAAGTGTGTGCGGAATAGCGAAAACCCATATTCAGACAATATGGAGATCGATGCAAACGCCGAGAGCGGGGCCGAAATGGGCTCGGATTCACTGCCGTTGAACAATAGGCTGCAATACCCGCCGCAGGAATTTCTCACCAGTCACACTTTTCGAAATAACGAGCCTGCGTTTCGCTGGTGCAGCACCTGTGACGTTTGGAAACCTGATAGGTGCCACCACTGCTCCACGTGCCGTAAATGCCACCTTAGAATGGACCACCATTGCCCCTGGTTTTCATGCTGCATCGGTTTCAACAACCACAAGTTTTTTGTACAGGTTTTGCTCTACATTACAGCGTTCAGCGGCGCTGTTTGTGCTGTGTCGACATGGCTACTCTACCTGTTCTTTGCGAGAGAACAGTACCTCCAAGATACGTATTTGACACTCAACCTTGTATTCTTGTTTGTGATCTCGCTTGCATTTGTCTGCGCCGTGGGCTGCTTTGCTGGCTTTTCGGTATACATGGTTTTGAGGAATTACACAACGATCGAGTTCCAGGACGAGAAATGGAGCCATCTGAGCGACCGCACCGCCGAGTACGAATATGACGAAACCGGGAAAAAGAAGCAGCTAGGCCACTTATACGACTTGGGCATGGCCAGAAACTGGCAGGCAATCATGGGCTGTACCTGGCTTGAGTGGGTTCTCCCCGTTTCCGTTATTGATACATCCAGCGTTTTCTCGAAGTCCAACGGCCTCAATTTTGAAGTTCAGGAAAAGGTTTTTCAGAAGTATTGCTACAATGCCCAGCTCCAGGAACAGTTGAATGCACAGCTCGCAGAGTACAGGGACAGAATCAAGGGCAAGTGATCGAATTCGGTGAATTTGTATTCTTTCTGCGGCTTTTTGTGGAATCTGTCGCCGATAAATCACGTGAAGTCTCTTTGAAATCAATTTGAGGTGATTTTCGCTGATAAGGAAGTCCTGAAAAAATCCCGTTACAGCCTGCTTTACGCTTATGGCGAGCGGCTAATTTCAGGTCACTGAAATCATTCTTTCCCTTTCAAGTGATATTTGCTTGCTTGAGCATGAAATGCACGTTTCGAAAAGCATGGCGGATATCTACGTGTCTGCATTCTGAAAGGTATGATTATATGTATCGTTGATCTTGGTCATTCTGATCTACAAATTTCGGGAACACAATTCCATGAAAAAGCAGATCTGCAGAACTGATTACACGCTCACTGATGCCCTGTAAGACGTCTATGTCATGAAAGCCCCTCACTTGCGTTAGTGCATACTGAAAATGATCGTGCAGTGATTGCCGTACACCGAAAAAGTACAGCCAAAGTCTTGTTTTGGGGAGTAGAGCTTGCTAATAGAGCATTACTGGCTGAAATGAAACATATGCTCCTTTTTGGGATACCTTTACGGTGCATAGCGCAAAAGGTTCCAAAGCAAATGTCCCCGTATATGTATTCTCGTGGAGTTCCGCGTTCTGGCATACGCAAAAAAAAAGTGATCGCGAGACCATGAGGTGAGGGCTGACCAAAGTGTAGAAATACCACAACTTCGGTGATGAGCGGTTGCGATAAGGAGAAGAAAATCTGACAATCAAATCCAATGAATTATCACAATCTCTACCAACGTCAATCCTCCAAAACCGAGGCGATTCTTTAAAACCACTGAGATTGAGCGTTCCTGCACATAGCCGTCTACACCTTGAGAGCATATCTAGATATTTTCAACCAATTTCTAGCCTATATATTCCGTGCCCCACCCCAAACAGCACGCTCTGTTGATTTACTCTAAACCGGCGACAAGCATATACTTGATTGACCACAAAGCTATTTTCACGATTTCTTCTGTGTGAACCTCCAGTTATCCTGCTTTATTACTCGGAATCTCTCAGCATCCATTGACGATCGAAAAGTGGGCTATATAAAAACCACCACCCATTGATATACGATCAAAATGTACGTGCAATTACCCTTTGAGGACTTCAAAGTCGATGCAAATAAGAAGAAACGCGTGGCTTACTTTTATGACGCAGATGTCGGCAATTACGCCTACGGTGCCGGCCACCCTATGAAGCCGCATAGAATAAGAATGGCCCATTCGTTGATCATGAACTATGGCCTCTATAAGAAGATGGAAATCTACCGGGCGAAGCCGGCAACGAAACAGGAAATGTGCCAGTTCCACACGGACGAGTATATCGACTTTTTAAGCCGAGTCACCCCCGACAATCTCGACTTATTCGCCAAAGAACAGGTCAAGTTCAACGTAGGCGACGACTGTCCGGTATTTGACGGGCTTTTTGAGTACTGTGGCATTTCAGGGGGCGGGTCTATGGAAGGAGCCGCCCGGCTTAACCGCGGCAAGTGTGACGTGGCAATCAACTACGCCGGCGGGTTGCATCACGCCAAGAAATCCGAGGCTTCTGGGTTCTGTTACCTCAACGATATTGTTTTGGGAATCATTGAGTTGTTGCGTTACCACCCACGTGTATTGTATATTGACATTGACGTGCACCATGGTGATGGTGTTGAGGAGGCGTTCTACTCCACCGACAGGGTCATGACGGCGTCGTTCCACAAATATGGTGAGTTTTTCCCCGGAACCGGTGAATTGCGCGATATCGGCGTGGGCAAGGGTAAGCACTATTCTGTGAACGTACCTTTGCGCGACGGAATCGATGATGTTACCTACAAATCCATCTTCGAGCCTGTGATCTCCAAGATCATGGAATGGTACCAGCCGCTGGCGATCGTGCTTCAGTGCGGTGGTGACTCTTTGAGTGGAGACAGATTAGGCTGTTTCAACTTGAGTATGAAGGGCCACGCCAACTGCATTAACTACGTGCGCTCCTTCGGCGTGCCGCTCATGGTGGTTGGTGGCGGCGGCTACACCATGAGAAACGTGTCACGTACGTGGGCGTTTGAGGCGGGTTTGCTTAATGACGTGGTGTTACCCTCGGAATTGCCCTACAACGAGTACTACGAATACTACGGGCCAGACTACAAATTGGATGTGCGCCCGCTGAATATGTACAACGCAAACGCGCCCGAGTTCTTAAACAAGATCTTGACAAACATTATTCACAACTTGGAACATACAAAGTTTGCGCCCTCCGTGCAGATGCAGGACGTGCCACGTGACGCAGAGGACTTGGGCGACGAAGACGAGGACACGCAAATGGCCATTGACACCAAGGGCGGCTCGCAGCAGCTCCGTGACGAGCACGTTGTGCCTGAAAATGAGTTTTACGAGGAGGAAGACCGTAATCCGGGCGAACGGCATATAGGACCCTCGGAACTGGCCACCGAGGGTGTTCCTACAAACACTGCTCCTGCGCCTACTCCAACGCCTGCAACTTCGGAAGTCCCTGTTTCAGAAACAAACGGCGTGCATAGTGCCTCCGCGTCTGCAGCCGTGTCAACAGCAGCACCGGCCAGTACGGGTGAGAATAGCACTGAGGCCAGCAGTGTGACGAAACCGGAGCTAACTGAAGAAGAATTGAAGGAAATCAACGAATTGAATAGCGAGGCGCAGCTGTGATCAGGTGGCCAGGGAAACAAAGTCAGAAAGAGTTGAAACGAGTGTGGCTTATGATCTTAGGGTCACACATGTGATGTTGTGTTTTTAGGCTGCATCTTGGTTTGTGCGACTCAGTTTTAGGCGACTACGCGTCTGGCTGCGCGCGTCTGGCTTCGCACGTGAGTCATGTCAATTAGTCGCTTATATATACGTCTAAAGACTTCCGACCTGCAATCATTTTCTTCTCATTTTATTTTTTAAGGTTTCCGTTGCGAATGAATAAGTATCTACAGTTTCATCTAAAATAGTGACCACTCTTCAGAAAATTCACATCGAATATCAAAAAAGTGACAACGCTGGAACCTCTTTCTCGCAAACCAGATTTTATCGTGTCACGTGCCCAGCTTGCTTCTAAGCCTCTTATCGCTAATACTGATTTTATCAAGACTCCAGCATCTACCATACGCCGTCCTTTACACGCATACGCATACGATTGTGAGCATCAAATTCGCTAAGATGCCCCATACTATCCTTTGCCTATCGCAATTTCGTCTACAAACGCGCTGGCTACACACTTTCAATCGCGTATGTGTACGGTCACTAACAAATCGTGCTTGGACGCGCCAAACCCGCTGGATATCCACCACAAACACGAAAAACGTGCCTGTGCACGTCCCTGAAGGTCCGAAATCCCCAAAATGCTCGAATTTGGCAGTAAAACCGTGCTTCTCGCTCAGCGCACGCACGATCCCGGAGTACGCGGGCCTGGCCCATCTGAAGCTACGTAATGTCGTGTGGAGAAGCCCGTTACAGAACATATATGTGGTGAAAAAGCCATGGAATGACACCGCCACGCGTGCTATGGCCGAGTTCATCGAATTCATCCATGCAGAATACCCCTCTTTGAATGTGATTGTCTCGGATGACGTGGCGGAAGAACTACGAGTAGGCAACAACGTTCAGGGCGCCAAGACTGCTGTTTACACGGGGAAAGTCGCCGAGATTATCGAAAAGACCGATTTAATCGTATCGCTAGGCGGTGACGGTACCACGCTTCGCGCCGTGCTGGCCTTCTCGAACGGTAGCGTGCCGCCTGTTCTATGCTTTGCCATGGGTACTCTAGGGTTCTTGCTACCGTTTGATTTCTCCACATTCCAGCCCGTTTTTCGCGCCGTGTTTGAATCCCGAGCCAAGGCCATCCATAGAACGCGTTTGGAGTGCCACGTTGTGCGCCAGGACGAGGATATTGTGCTGTCTCCATCACGGCAGCGCGAAAAGCGAGAAATCGTCGAATACGAGCTAGCTCACTACAAACAGCACCATGCCACCATGCTTTATGCCATGAACGACATTTCACTTCATCGTGGGTCGCAGCCGGGGCTCATCAAACTCGACATATACATCGATAGCGAGTACCTAACGACGACCAATGCGGATGGGTTAATATTCGCCACGCCGACGGGATCTACCGCGTACTCACTCTCTTCTGGCGGGCCCATAGCACACCCGTTGGTGCCCTGCATCCTCCTTACCCCCGTCTGCCCACAGCTGCTCTCGTTTCGGCCACTTGTGCTTCCTGCAACGTCCCATATCATGATCCAGCTTCTGAGCGGCAACAGAAACGAGCGGATCAAGATGACAATCGACGGGATCCCGCAGCCAGACTTGCGGCCGGGCGATGAAATTCACGTGGTGAACGAAAATGGTACGATATATATACCGGGGAAGCACCAGCCGCCAAAGACCCTCAGGAGCCGGCAGAGTTTTGATGATTACATTGAGCCAGGCTACTCCAGCGGCGCGGAACAACCAAATGGTATTTTCTGTATTGCCAAGGATGAAAATGACTGGACTGTGGGAATTAATGAGCTTTTGGGGTTCAACAGCTCATTCAAAGGCCAGAAACGTGGGTAATAAACACTGGGAAGCGTGTGCGTCATGAATGTACTCAGATTTGAGAAAGAACCGCAGCTGAAAGAGTAACAATGAGCTTGATAGAGATTCATGGATTTTCAGGCTCCAATAACCCGTTTGCTGGTTGCATCTGAGATATGGAAATTGGGCTAAATGCCCTGTCATGCGTACATTATCGTATTTGCGATAATACGGCAATATTACATAACAATTTCCATACGTGGTACGCATCGAAGAAATTCACGGGCCAATTTCCCACATATATATATTTATATATACCTGACCGTTTCTTGTTCAATTTCAGTAAAAATTCATCATTGACCTGTGTATTTCCTCAGATCGATCAGTCTTGCTCATAGCCCACACTACACAAATATGCGTTGCTATAAGGGGTAACTAGTGCTACTAATGCATTTCAGACTTCGATCACGAAAGTCTTCTTAAGATTCCACTCTTTGCGCTTAATTGCTTCCTCGAAAAGTACATACCAATGGCCGATTTAGGCCACAAACTACAAAAACACTTCACAACCAGTTTGAAACGAGTCACGTGACTTGACACCTATTCTACCCGGATCTTAACCCCCAACAAAATCGTAGTCAGATGGTTATCCCGCAAGGCCTACTATCCCAAGGTTTTCCAAAACTTTGACTGTTACAACATTGATATATTGATATCCCAGAGGGCAAGTTGAACTCAGCACATTAAGCATCAGCACCGTCCCGTGAAACGCCGGGCGCCCGGTAGGTCACGTGCTCGCGTGCCGAAATTGAAGAACACCAGCGAGCGAAAGAAAGCGAAAGAATACTAATTCATTCAGGTTTAGGAAATTTGCGCGCGAAATTGCTGGTGGCGCCGCTGCTCGGCGAAGCTGGCGCCCTGGGCTCGTGACCGGGGGCACTTGCCGGATTGAGCCACACCATTGTGCTGAGATGCGCACAATTCAGATCGTTCAGTATGCCAGATGCTTATTTCAGCCCCTATTGTGATAAATGTTTGTTTCCAGTAGCGTATTGACTCGAGTCATTGTTTTGTCGTGGAGACGTGCTTTAGAAAAGGCAAGTCGGGCGGCAAAACCTAGCCACACGCCTGATGAATAGTGCATTGTTTTGTTATGTATTGTCTGCCTGCCTGCCGTTTTTCCGTTTCCCTCTCCTATCTTTGCGTATCTCTTTGTTTCGCGGCAAGTCTCATTTCATTGCATCATCATTTCTGGCAGGTGTTGAGACTTGAGTACGTACGCTGGGCTGGTTCCACAACCGCGCCACTCAATCGGGGTATTTTCAAAGGCATGTTGCGAGGTGCATGATTGGTGGATGCTATAGATAAGTACCGCTAGGGGGACGTTCGTAAACAAATCGGCACATAAAAATTGATCCCACGACTCATGACTGTTTGTATTTGCCTTGAGAAGCAACACAATCCCTCTGGGGCGTTTCTTACATATTCTCAGTTAGCGAGCCGCCGCAGTAGACTAAAACGTGACAAAATTTACTTGTGTGCCATTGTGTAGCTTACAGTTCTTGTCTTGTGTGGAATCCCGGAAAGAATATAGGCCACTGAAGCCTAACTCCTAGTTCTTTGCAACAATAGGAAGGTCCAATAGTAGATAGCCGTAGCACAAAGGTAGATCATTACGCGGTGAATGTGGGGGAGCAAAACTGCTTGAAAGATTCAGGTAACAAAAATGAATGAAATTCAGAGGCATGGCAAGTTGTGAAAATGAAAGGTTATCGCAAATAGAATGAGGGGAATGGGGAGTAAATTCACAAAATATGCCTGTGGCAAATATGGGTGACTATTCTAATTATGACATTGAGATAAGTTTCTGAGTATTTTTAAACCATCAAAAATAACCCCTTGTTCTCTTAATGGCCGTATTCGGTAACACACCTTTCCCAACTGGCCAACAGAATAGAAATATGTGGAGTGATCAACGTACATATTGGTGTACCTTATGAAGGTCCCCACACCTTCCCTAGCAAGCAGATCCTGCGGGCGTCAGATCCCCCATATCAGATGATCACTCGATGTGCTGTCAGAATTGCTTTTCCGCGGGCCTCCTGTAGTTGCTTTTGTTCTTGCGCCGCATTTGCTCGTCGTATTTCGCGCCCTGCGCTGCAGGTCCACTGGATCGTCGTGCGTACGCATGAATTATTTTTTCTCGTCCTATCCTGTGTTTTTTTTTTTTTTGTTCTCCCGCTCGCGAACCGGGATTTACTGTTGAGTAATTCTTTTATAGTCTTTAACGGTTAACTTTTCTCGCTTTGGACTTTTTTTCTTCCACACTATCCGTGAAGAGTCACACCCTGGCTTTTTATCCAATCCCGCTTTCTATTGTTACTAGGGCTTGGCCATTGAAATCTCTCTCGCCCACACACTACTGGCCAGCAGATTTTCCAGGCGAAAACGAAACACGAAGATTGAGTTGAATCTGTTCAACTTCGTTTTGCCGCTCATTTTTGCAAATAAACGTTCGCGCCACACACACACACAAACACACCTTCTATCCTGTTCTACCCGAGGTTTGAAAAATGTCGTTGCCCGTGCAGATGGCGATGAAACAGACATCCGCGATTAACCAGCCTCCTGCGGGTCTCCCCCTCCAGCAGCAAATGCAGATGATGCCTCATGCGCAAGCACAGGCTCAGGCTCAGGCAATTGCGCAAGCTCAAGCTCAAGCTCAAGCTCAGGCCCAAGCGCAAGCGCATGCGCTGCAAAGCAGTCAACTTCAGCCCGGCGAAGTCACGTCCGTGCTCTCTGAGACCACTGGGCTGACCTGGGTGGCTATCGGGTCTTTGGCTGAATCCTTGGGTGACTTGGAAAAGGCTCTGCTGCTGTACAACACGGCTTTGCGCCACAGTCCTAACAACCCCGAGGCATTAACAAGACTTGCCAACATATACCGGTCACGTGACCATTTCTTGAAAGCAGCCGAGCTTTACGAGCAGGCATTGAATTTCCACCCCGAGAACGGTGACACCTGGGGCCTTTTAGGCCATTGCTACCTCATGATGGACGATTTGCAGCGTGCTTATGCCGCGTACCAGCGTGCGCTCTACTATTTGGACAATCCGAACGTGCCAAAATTATGGCATGGCATCGGCATCTTGTATGATCGCTACGGTCTGTTGGAGTATGCAGAAGAGGCTTTTGTGCGTGTTTTGGACTTAGACCCGAACTTCGACAAGTCAAACGAAATTTACTTCCGTCTTGGAATAATCTACAAGCACCAAGGCAAATTACCCAGCGCACTCGAGTGTTTCCAGTACATCTTGCTGAACCCGCCGCACCCATTGACGCAGCCTGACGTGTGGTTCCAAATTGGGTCTGTGCTTGAGCAACAGAAAAACTGGACAGGCGCCGAAGAAGCTTATAAGAAAGTGTTGGAGGTGAATCCTAGTCATGCCAAGGTCTTGCAGCAGTTGGGCTCCTTGTATTCGCAGGCAGAAGCGTCAGCGGATAGCGCGCCCAATGCTCAGAAACCATTCCAGCAAAATTTGGGCGTCGCGCTCAAGTACCTTACGCAGCTGATAGAAATTGATTCCACCGATGCCCACTCGTGGTACTACTTAGGCCGTGTGCACATGATCCGTGGCGATTTCAATGCGGCATACGAGGCGTTCCAGCAGGCGGTAAACCGCGACCTGCGCAACCCGACGTTTTGGTGCCTGATTGGTGTGCTTTACTACCAGATCTCGCAGTACAGAGACGCGCTCGATGCGTACACTCGGGCCATCCGTTTGAATCCGTACATCAGTGAGGTTTGGTACGACTTGGGCACGTTGTATGAGACGTGTAACAACCAGATCTCCGACGCGTTGGACGCGTACCGTCAGGCAGAGCGGTTGGACCCAGGAAACCCGCACATCCAGGCGCGTCTTGAACAGTTGATCAAGTATCAGCAGGACGGTAACACGCACCCGCCACAGCCGCCGCCAGTGAATCAGCAACCGCGGTTGCCTCAAGGCATGGTCTTGGAAAGCACCCACCCACCACAACCGGCCGGCGCGGCCGCCCCTGGTGCGCCACAGCAGCTCCAGGCACATCCTCAGGTTCAGCTTCAGGGACACCCCCAAGGTCAGCTTCACGGCCAGCTCCAAGGCCAGTTCCAGGGCCAGTTACAAGGTCATCAGGGACCACCGCCCGTGCCCCAGGGTCATTTACAGGGTCAACATGCCCCTCATCAACAGCTGCTACAGCCCAGTTCTGTTCCGTATCAAGCCCAGCAGGCCCAACACGCCCATCCAATGGCTCAGCAAACCCAGCAAACCCAGCAAAACCAGCCAAGCCAGCCAAGCCAGCCAAGCCAGCCACATGCAGCCCTTCAGCTGAACCACTCGAGCCAGCCAAGCCAGCCGCCGATGTTGTCGCAACCGTCGATTACGGTACCAGGTCATATGTCTGAGTCTGCGCATGCTCCCGTGTCTGAGTCTGCGCATGCTCCCGTGTCCGAGTCAGCGCGTGCTCCCGTTTCTGACTCTGCGCATGCTCCTGTTGCTACTTCTCATGCTCCTGTTCCAACGATGGTGAGTCACCAGCCTGTGACCCAGGCAACGCCTCAGCCCACACCACAAGCAACGCCCCAGGCGCCAAATGCGGCTCCTGTTGCTCCAACAGGTCCCGCGGCTCTAGCGGTACAGCAGTTGGCGCCTCTGACTCTGTCCCATCCAACGCCCGTTCCTCAAATACATACGTCCATGCAAACGCCACCAACGCACCTGGCGACTCCGCAACAGCAGAATCTCCCGCCGTTTGAGCAGCGTTCGTCACTTCTGGGGCCACAAAACCATCAGGAGCCATCTGCGATGCCGTGTGGCGCTGAATCCATGAGCCACACACCACCAGCATCAGCATTGGCTCAGCCCGCTCAAGTCAGGCACACTGAGCAGAACAAAATCTTGAATGGCTCATTGAAGCATGACTTGGAAGACAAGCCCGAGCCTGCATCGTTAAAGAAGGCACATACTGGCGAGGCAGATGCTTCGTATAGAGAGTCGAAGAGCGAACCCAGTGCAGAAAATATTAGATTGGACATGCCGCAGATTCAGCCCGAGCAAAAACAGGCGTCTGAGCCTGCTCCCGCAATGCCTGCCCCATCTCTGATCGTGGCGCCGGTAGCCCAGCGTTCACAACAGATGCCGCAAGTTGCCGAAGCCGCCGATAAGCAACCTTTAGCACAAACAGAAGTGGAAACCACCGCGATAAGCGGCGCCTCTGCTGATATGCTGCAAGGAGCCACGCCAGTCTTGAGTGAGCAGACAAACACTGTTGAGACTGCCGACGTACCGAAAAGTGTCAGTCCAAAGGACAAAACGAAACCAATTACGCCGCAGAATGGCCTGACGATTTCCGGCAACACCGATAAGGTTTTGGCCCCTACTCTACCTACTGATATTGATTTTGGCAGGAGTGCGCCAGATGCGGTGATAGACGATAACGACGACGAGGACGACGAGGAAGAAGAGAGGAATAATGAGCCAGTGGAGCCACCGATGAGAAATGTGGAAGAGGACGAAAACTATGATGAAGAGTAATGGTGGAGACAAACGATATTCACACGCGCGGAGAAAAACTGTGCGAAGTGAGAGGCTTTCAGGAAACTTTCAAGTTGTCAAGGTAGAACTTGTGCTTCTCAAAGGTGGTCAGCCTTGATCATGTTTATTTATGTAATTCTGATGAAAAACCGCTTAATGATCTTGAACTATTTGTTAATTAATATAGGCTCCTGGGAACTGAGGAACGTTTTCGGCAGATCTTTGGAGCAGAGACGGAGAACTGTCTCGTTGAGTGAGAACGGTAAACTCGGTCACTTGCCCGGCCTTTGCATAACACAATAGCAAGTTGACAAAATCTTTCAGGAACGCCACCAACGCCATGGCCAATAGGTTGGAAAGAAACACGAGCTTATCTTTCTCGATGTGCGCCAATGATGGTAGTCTCAGAATGACGGCCACAAAAACGAGCTTTCCCAAATCGGCCGAGACAAACGGCCACAAAATGGTGGTGAATCCCGTAAAAACAGCCAGTTTATTGAGCGACGCGGACGAATAATCATGCTGCAAACACGCCTTAGACATGTAAAACCAGTAAAGCACCTTCAAACGAATGTACCTGAAGAGTGTGCGTCCACGAATTAGCAGAGCCATCTCTCTTGGCAATCCAAAATATGCCGTCTTCCTTGCACGTGCCATTCTTTGAGAAATAGTGTATTTTATGCCCGACAACTGCAGTGCAAGCGTCTCTAGTCTGGAAAAGTCCTGTGGGCTCATCGTATTGGCAATATCTCTTGGACGCACGGTCGTGTCTAAATTGAAATGTAACTTGTTCACCGTGAGTCTGTACGCAACATCGTAGAGCCAGCGGGCCGGGATCGTTGCGGCCACCATCACTGCAGGATTCCACCAGTCTATACCCCTGAAGAGCAATCCGGTTTGTAAAAGCTTGGCCGTTCCTGCCTTAGCAAGTAGTTCTCTCGCGTTCTTATAGAGCTGCCGTACCAAGGTGTGATTGCCCAACGAAGAGATGTAGTTACAAATGAGTGCCTCGCCAATCCACTCCGTGACCGGGATTCGCAGCTGCTTTCGAAACAAACACTCTAGTATCAGCAGGTAACGAATCCGGTATAGCATCACAGGTAGAAGTGGAATGTGGCTGAACTTCAACTGGCTAGTGATGGAGTACGGTGTTGCGCCATTCACCAGCAGCGCGAGCAGCTGATTTGCCACTTTCAGCCCGATCCTGTTAAATAAAGGGGAAATGAGTGTTGTAGGCACTATCGCATCGATCATTGCCACTCCACACCGCGCAAGGCCAACGTATCCCATGGTCACAATGCCCGTGGCGGCACCCGAGAGGCCTAGGAGAATGCCCGAGTACCGTACAGTGTCAGAAACCGTATTCCTGAGAATACTATGGAACCCTATAAGACGCAGCTTCTTCACTTGGAACGTGATTTTACTTTTACATTGAGGACACGCAGCCAGGAGCCGCACACCCCTCATGTTTCTCATCTCGTCGTGGCGTCTATTCTCGGCCGTTGAACTCGCAGAATGCGTATTGGTTTGGCCTTGTATAGAGAACCAGTTTGTTTGGAAGGACAAGTCAAACGCATAGTGATTTTGGACGCCATTCTCATCTACTTGAACCCTCTCATCGTCTTCATGAGTAGGCTCCATCTGTTGGTCGGCAATCCCCAAATGATCCCCGTTATCGCCATGTTCCCCGCGCTCCAGCGGCAAGTCAGACGATTCCCTCGTAATCTGAGCGCACGGAATGGATGTGAACCAATCAACAAGACATTTGCGATGCGTGACCAAGCTGCATGTGCTGCAGGGATAAATGATATCCTGGGCGTCCTTCAACGACCCAAAAGGCGGCACTTCTGTCGTACCGCCGAGGCAAAAAACGCATGTCTCGTCCGACATAGCGTATTTTTTTGGATATTAGAGCTTTTTTCAGCGGGAAAAACGGAAAGTTTGTTTTTGGGCAACTTAATTTTGGGTTAAATGACCTATTCAGGCAAGTTTATATGATAAAAACACGAATTCCGGTACTTTTCTCTTGAAGACTGTTGAGAAAACAATCTGGTCGCTAATACACGCCGTGTTCATGTTCATGCGGGGCAGGCGCGGCACGGTCAGCCCAGAAAAAGACATCACGTGACCTGATCAAGGTATGCTTTCAGTGAAACAATTCTTTTTTAAAAACCAAGTCGAGTGCGGTCTGATAGAGAATTTTCGAACTTCTTTCGGCAAATCGATACTAGCTGAACAGATCACAGAAATGGATACGTCTTGGTTGTTACTGGTATTGAAGGTGACACATCTGAGGATTCATCGCCACCTTAAGTAGTGCAGCAGTGATGGATACAGCGTCACGTGGTCGATATTGGTAGCATTTACAAAACGATATATACACTAGATATGCCTGAAGCTGACTGGCCTCGGGGAGGTGACAACTACATTGGCACCATTCATGTAGTAAAGAACGTGCTATGTGCAGTCTGAAACAGAACGCTCATCAGACCAGTGTTGCGAATTTTTCGTACACCATCGTATTCGGGGCTGTACGATGGTACGAAAACGAAGGCTCATCGTATCGTATAGACGATCGTATAGACGAAAACGAAGGCTCGTCGTATCGTACTTTCGTCTATACCAATGTACGATTTCGTACAGGGTTAGTGGGCTTTTTTGGGCTTTTTTATCTCTTCGGTGGGTCTAGAAGTGTGGATTGCGGGAAAGGTCATTCTAAATTATTGTTACCTCCCATTGTTGGCTGGAATTGGCCTGGGCAGTCCTGCAACACTCGCTGGATCGCTGCCCATTGTGACGTGGTGTCATTTAAATTGTAATTATTTTACACTGTTCTCAAAGCTACCACTTTACCTCTCATCGAATGTCAGACAAGCGGCTGACTTTAGTGTCAATATCGACGATGATACCCCTACTGAACCCGATTCGCGTGCAAGTAGATTTGTTGCACCTGTCTTTCGATTTGGGCTATTTACTAAGGAAGCAAAAGAGTCAGTTTCACCCAGTAAACCATTGCTAATTGTACTGAAACGCACGATGCCGTCAAATATATACGCACCCATCGCGAGCGAACACATCAACTTTAAAGCACCACTTTCGAAAAAAAACATCAGCGTTTCCTTATTCTTGAGGGAGAAGAGGCTCATAAAGCTGTGGAAGAAGGTAAAGTGCTGTACGACAAGACCATATTAGCCAGTGCCATACTCTTTGGGTTGAGGCTATTTAGGTGGAAATCGTGATTTAAGTTGACAAGCTTTCGCAAGACTAATTTTTCAAAACAACTTACCAGACTGTCGAAGAAGATTACAAAATGAATTCGGAATAGCTTATCATTCTGGCGTTCATCGAGATGATGCCAATTTATCCCCAAAACATTGGTAAAAACACGACTCTTGTATTCCATGATTCATCGTACTTTCGTACATATCGTACAGTATCGGATATCCGACATGTACGTCGTATTGGGCTGTACGATGCAACACCGCATCAGACACTACTCAGTAGTTTGCTTTGGCAACAAAGGTTATATTTGGGAGTTACTTGAGGATAAAAGGAGTAGGAAATGCAGCAGTAAACTTTTGATTGCGTTTGTTGTGTTTTTATCGTACTCCCCCGCCTCTTAGATGATTCAGTTCCAGCTGGCTCGGCCTGCATATCGCCCTCTGGAATCAGTAGAGAGCACTTAAACAAGAATGAAACACTGGCTCATTTCTTTCTCATGGCCGAACGAAAGTGCTCACCAGAAGTATTAAGATGTAACTAGTAGTAACACGACCCTAAAAGTACACGAGCGGCCCTGTTGTATCCTGGCCTGTTACCATGTCACGTGATCACACATTAAAAAAGCACTATTTCACTAGCTCAGAGATTTAAATCGACCCTGCGATGCGGAGGCCCTCGGCCAAATGGAAAAGTCTCGCATCCACGGTTATACCCTCGGTCTCGCATACGGCCACAAGGTTGTCGTATAAATTGGCCAAGGGCAAAGTAAATACCTCAATAAACTCGCCATCCTCCAATTGTGGCTGTGGGTCCTGATTTCTTGCGTCCTCCATATCGATGTTCACCGTGACTAACGCCATATTTGCGTTGGTAAGGCCCGGGTCACTAAATAATGGAATCGACTCCTTCGTGACCGTGCCATGGTAACCGGTTTCCTCCAACAATTCTCTCACGGCAGTACTAGCAATTGACTCGTTTGGATCGATGAGTCCTGCAGGCAACTCAATGACAACTTTGCCCACGGGTGGGCGGAACTGTTTCGTCAACACCACCTCTTTCATATTATTCTTAGTGATTACCCCGAAGATACTTACAGCGTCCAATCCTGTCGTTTCTGTTCTGGTGGTTCTTACAGCCATTTCCCAGACCCGTGCACTCCCATTGGGGTCTGTGTAATTGATTTTCCTCATTTGGATCCAGTTTCCCTGTTCCATTGGCTCCACCAGGTCCACGTGTGCTTTGAAAGGTGAGTTTTTCATGGTGTAGAATGCTCGCGACGCTCTAGAAAGGGGTTTTATATGCTTAAACAACGTGAATATACGAGAAATGATGGAAAATAGCTCAAAACTCTGTTGCCACGGAAAAAGAAAAATATGTCTTCCGCTGGCGAAACTTGGGCTTATATAAGTCCGGGGTATGCGCAATTCGGCATGCCGGCGAGATCGAAGTGCAGTCACGTGACTATTCTATTGAAGGTATGTCCAGCCAATGGATTGTAGAGATGCAAGCAGTAATTTGCTGACGAGATTGTCTAATTACAGACCCGATTCTTGGATTTGGAAAATAGTTTAGAAACAGTAAAATGGCTGCTTGATAAAAACAGATCACGTACACCTGAAGACTCAAGCACGTGACGAGAACATGGCTCCACGCAATGCGTCTGCGCAAAGCCCAGATTTTCCTGCCCAAAATCGTCGATTGGCTAGGTACTGTCGGATTGAGTAATTTGCCACTTTACGGACTTATTTCTCGGTTTGTGCATAGAAACTCATCGAATTTACTGCTTTCAAGGAAAAAAGGCCTTATTTTTTGCACGTATGGCGGACGATCTCGAGTTGATCAAGGCACAGATTCAACGCCATTTGGTGGACCTGGGGAACTACGATGTGATCTCAAAACGGCTCAAATTGCAGCTCTATGAGTCAGGATGGCTTGATGACGTGACACAGCTCGCAACAAAGGAGTTGGAGCGTCAGCCACGCGAAAATCCCGTGGATTTCGACCAACTTTTCGCCACTTTAAAGCCCGAGGCCGAGAAATTGGTGCCGCCCCAGGTGAAAGAAGACACGTTGCAGAAGCTCAGAGTGTATTTGGATGACGTGATCCAGTAAAGGGAATACTGGTGCAAATTTTGGAAAGTTGAAATGGCAAAATTAACGCAGATTCTGTCGATAAGATCAAGATCTCTGACGATTTATCATTGTGGCCATTCCCCGGGGTCTGCCAATTATACTAAAAGGAGCATATGGCCGACACACTTTCATCTGTTTCATTTATTCAGGCCGCAACATTTCGATTGACAGGAGAATCTTGCGGCGGAAATTATGCTTGATTGAAAGATTATGTTCAGTTCCCGAAGCCGATATCACTACTCGAAGGAATGTATTTAATGACATTTGAGGATGAATCATAGAGCACAATGTAAGCAGTGTCGTCAAAAGATAGAAATTGTGAAACTATTGCATTTCTGATGAGGCCTAAACGCAAAATGAAAAATGAAGGAATTTTATGACCGCTTTTCAATACCGCCAATGGTACAGCTTTATATCCATCAGTAAACATCTGAGGCTGCTTCACCAGGATCTGGTCTATCCTACATACGAATAAGGTGATAAAATGGGTAAGATCGTTCTCCCCCAGGTGGAGTTTATCGCTTATGTTTGTGCCTGATGCGTTAGATTACTGATCTAGAATAGAGTGAAAAATTAATAAGTTTCAAAAAGATCACTATGGGCCAGTGTTGAACAAATCAGCGTATTTACGCCGTATAGGTTTTTTTTCGCGCGTATTTACGGAATTTGGTTGCGTATTCGTTTTCGTTTTCGTTTTTTCGGCAGACCGGCTCTGCGTATTCGTATTCGTATGCGTATACACAACCGGCCCGGCGTATACACTGCGTATACAAAATTTTCCCCGGCGTATACACTGCGTAAATTCAAGCTTCAGCACGTGACCTTTTTCTCTTTACGTGCAACATACTCACAGCGGTCGCCGGTTGCATCTCATTGAAATTTGCATCGATCTTGAATAAGCCTAAGTTTTTAGTCGTCAGTCTGGCTTTTTTTGGGCGCTGCATTTGATTGATGAAGGTATACAAAAAATTAGATAGCCTTGCACTTGATATACACGAGGATGATATGAGGCTTATGCGAAAATCAATCAAGAACACTACTCTGAAGGATAATCCAAGATGTTCGATATATCAGCATTATCATCCTCTTCGTCGATTAAAAGTATGCTCACTTTAAAGGCATTTTCCTCTTCCTGTTCTCCAGTGATAGCAGTGCTTCTTGAAACTTCTCCTTCCTCACAGTCCAGAAGATCGTCAGAACAATCTTCACTATTGAGTACACCCTTTGACTTGAGTATCGCGATAATTTTGATTGTCATTAGCAGAAGTCGGTTCCTTTTTTTGAAACAACGTCTCCTGTCTGAGAGAAAA